>MU827321.1:1051562-1124829 GCA_029204205.1 Desmophyllum pertusum
TCAGAAATCTACATACTCTAATATACGTGTTTCATCAATTGAAACGTTAGTTTGCAACGGCATTGTTCTGTCCACAGATTGTTATATTGGCTGCAATGAACTTGTTTCTTCTTATTTATTTTTTTATTTAGAGCGGTTTTCAATTTAATGTCAAAAGTAATCGCTGAATTGATTTAGTTTGCTTTACTACGCTCTATGATTGGTTTAAAAAACTGCGCCCGCCTTCTCAATCAATCAGATGCAAACCAAAACCAATCGCGACTTGGTCACACCAGAGGTCTATAACTAGTTATAGACCTCTGGTCACACGCGTTTTCCCGCGCTTGGCGCCGGTTACGTGTATTTGCTTTGAGTTTCTCATTGGTTCATTATGTTGTTTACGTTTGTTGTGATTGGCCAAATGTAATTGCTTTGGTTTTGGTTTTACGACACTCAATTGAAGTCCGCTCTAATCTGTCTTTCTGAATTGCAGACGAATGTAAATGTGGTCAAGGGTCGATTTCCCGCGAGTAAGGAGATGGCGTTAGAGTTTGCAGCTCTTATGGCTCAGGTATTTTGATTTGTCGTGTTGAATGTTGTGTCTGCTTTTATCTGGTGTTTTGAGGAATGTCTGCCATTTGTTTTAGATCACTTACGGTGATTACAGAGCTCACAGTAACTCACTGCCGAGCAAGAGAATCGAGATAGTTATCACCAAGTTCTGTGCCAAGACGATCAGAGAAGATTCCGGTAAACGGTGAGTGAGCGGTTAGTCATGTACGTTTAAGCTACAAATTACTTTAGTTACCTTTTCACTCCCAAGAGTGTTAATTTCAAAACTGAGGGAAAAATCTTGAATTTTATCTTGCAAAATTGTCAAAAACAAACAGTACCACTTGACAGTACTGCTCAATAGCTTCATTTTAATGGTAGATAAGCTAGATAAACACCAAAGAGGTAATAATAAACCAAAAAGGAACAAGGATGGTTGAGATTGGGGAAGATTGAGACGGATTAAGAACGAATAATTCAACTTGATTTTGTGGTTCTCATTTGGGGCTTTCTTTACCATTTCCAGTTCACTCACACTGCGCATGGCCGAGAAGTGGTCGACGCTGCATGGCTGGAGTTTGAAAGAGTGCGTGGACAAGTATCTTGAGAACGCGCGTCGATGGCCCTTCTTCGGCTGCAAGCTTTTTCAAGCACAGGTACGCGTCTTGTTTCTAGTAATAAATGATCGTAAAGATATACCGTACCTTAGGCCAGGGGTAGTAGGCGGTCACTTGACAGTCGCTTGATTTGATTGAAATGCAGGCTTGGTACATGCCCTGGAATATTTTATACTGAGGCTGATGTTAAACTGATCGATTGTAGTTTGACGAATTAACGATTAAAATTACACCGAAGCTTGTCCGTAGTCTGAGTTAACAGTCGTCTCTCTTCGCGCGCTCAATTATTTCCTCGCTCGAGAGATGTCTGAGTTTCGACCCGAAAAATTCCATACTGATGACGCAACACTACAGAGGTCCGTGTAGTGTCTTTGATTGGTGTTACAAGCGCGCGAAAATTCAAAAGCGAGCTTGTGCGTCCCTGTTGCTATGATCATCTCGTGATCTTCTTTCCACAACACAAATCGCCTTTGCTCATTGGCTTAAATTGTACTCACTGTACCGTGTAGTCCTTTGTAGTTGTTGAAAATAAATTGTTTTTCTTCCCACAGCAAAAGCACACAGTCTCAGCCGCTAAGAAGCGAACTACACAGACAGAGAATACTCAGCCAGTTTGGCTAGCGGTGGAAGAAGACAGCATTAATATTCTGGAAGGACAAAGCTTGGTAAGTCAATAACACAACACAATGACCCCGGCCAGGCCCGAACCCAACCCATTTTCGTTTTTGGAAAATCTTCGTTGAAGCACTAAACAGCGCGAGCACTCATGAGTACTGGCGGAAAGCAGTCGCGCCAGCAAATACGTCATGTTGCTTAGCAACTTCGGGGAAGAAAACCGCGGGCTCAATCCCGTCTCGGAGGCGGGATTTCGCCATCACCACAAAATTAGCCAATCGCGAGCCCGCCGCCATTTTAAAACAATCAAAATCTCCAATATTTTTGGAGACACGTGACCTGCTGTTCGCCAGGGTCTTCTTCGCGCCCACCCGCCATCTTGAAAGCGGCGATGGCCCTGGGGACGAGGCTGCTGGTACTTGTTCCCCAATTTATTGATGGCTCTGGAAATGTTAGCAGTGAAAAACATTTTAAATGTGTTTGTTTGTTTGTCAGCGGTTAATGTGCCGCTACAGGTACAAGCACGTGGTGACGTTTGGCGGGTGGAAAGAAGACTTTCATGTTAGTCGTGAACCAGTCCATCATGCGCGGCGGTAACACAGTGGAACAGGCGTACACAGAGACTGCTGTTTGTCATGTCAAGAGGAAAGGTAACCTACACTGCGTGTCATAGTAAACAAAGTAAAGCCTCGGTTCGGAGTCCAACTCTGGTTTCCTTAGCATGAAGTTGACTAGGAGTATTGCTACTCTTGGATGGGATGCTGGTCGGTCACAGGTTACCCCCAGCATTTTGTCGCCGGTACCCATTTATACTCCTGGGTGGAGAGAGGCACCGTGAGAGTGAAAGTGTCTTGCCCTCGAACCCAGACCTCTTGATGCGGAATCCGGTGCACTAACCATTATGCCACCGCGCCTCCCTCCCAGAACTTAAAGGAGCTATGTCATTGGACAAAACACATCACGTGGTACCAAAATCAGACGACGGGTATCTGACAATATATTTAGGCATATTTTCATATGTACAAAATTACCTTCAAATCGAAAGAAACCATGAAATAGCAGTTCTCACCAAAGAGGTAATAATAAACCAAAACGAAACAGGGATGGCTAAGATTGGGGAAGATTGAGACAGATTGCGAACGACGAACCAATTTTTCAAGATGCGCCATCTAGTATCAAAAGTATCAAAAAAATGTTATTATTTGTGCCAGTTAATCTGTGCATGACGTAATGCTCAGACTTGTTTCTGTTTCAGATTTTAGAAATCACTCTTCTGATGGCGAGTTTACATCATGCTATAATCCGACAGAAAGGAATAACCTGACAACGTCCCTGGTGCGGGCCCTGCCACCAGACAGGGAGTAGACGTGAAGGTCTGGGACCTAGAAAGTGCCGAGTGGCCCATAGTTCCTGGCTCCACTGTAGGACTGCTATGACGTCACAGTTACACTTCTCAACCAATCAGATGCAAACCCAGAACCAATCACGACTTGGCCACACGCGTTTTTCCCGCGGTTAGCGCCGGTTACGTGTATTTGCTTCGAGTTCTCATTGGTTCAATGTGTTGTTTTCGTTGTTGTGATTGGCCATTGTAATTTTAACGACACCCAATTGAAATCGCCCTAATCATCACAGCGTCCTTTTCGATCGCGGACGGGATCCAGCTTTAAGGCGAAAGAAGTGCCCTCGGTCTAGCAGAAGATTGTCGTGTTCTTCGATCGTACCACTCTTGTTAAATAAGCAGTTGAAATAATAACTTCGTGATATAATTACGAGTGTTATTCATTCCGTAGATATTACTTTTCCATGTTTACCATAAATCATATAGTGTGATCAAATTATTCAGAAAAAAAATGTAAAAATTTCATAACACGGTTGAGTTGTTTTTTTCACAGACCGTAGTAAAGTTAAATAGCTATTGGAGCCAAGCTCAGTGTACAGAAACCGTTATAGACTTGTTAGATTGACAAGTAGAAGTTATATTTTTTATTGAAAATCAGACCAGTATTTAGCTACTAATCCCAGGGGATTGTACTCCCATAATAAAAGTGACGGGGTGATCGTCGGTAAACGCCCCAAGCACCACGAAATTTTAATCCCTAAAGGTACGACGATCACCCCGTCACTTTTATACAGGAGTCCCCCAAGGGGGTACTAATAAACTGACATCTGTCTTGATTTTATTGCAATGCGAATTGGTGAAAAAACGTGGATAATGATGTGGTGTATTATTTTGTGCATAAATTGATTGATTAATTGATTGATTGAGTGAGTGTTATGTCCCTTCCACACGAGCAAGTTTTCCTTGACAATTTTTCACTTGACAATTTTTCCTTGCTCGTGTGGAAAGGGAACAAGGACACTTGTCAAGGAAAAAATTGCCAAATTTTCCCTTTCCACACGAGTAAGGAAAAATTGTCAAGTGAAAACTTGTCAAGGAAAACTTGCTCGTGTGGAAGGGGCTTTACTCGACCTGTATCGAAGAAACGGAAAAACGCAGCTATTTAAATTTAATAAATATCTAGAGAGAAACCCTGTTTTGCATTGGTGCAAAAATATAGTTCAAATTTAGTGAATTGAAAGTAAGTATATAATAAGCCGAACTGGGAAATTAGTGCCTGTAATTCAAACTGAAAGAATTGTATATTATTTACCTGCGACAAACCGATCAAATCCATATATGGCAGGAGGAACTATCGGAACACCGTCGATTAAAATAGTAGATACTTTGGTTCGTGGAAATATATATATATCAGAGAACAAGTTGAAATTGTTAATATGCAGCGTAGTTTAATGTAAGAAGAAAATAAAATGTTACATTTTGCCATGATTTTTTTTTTCTGGTGCTTTTTTTTTTTTTTTGCCATGATGTACTATCGGTTAAGAACAAAACTATTTTGGGAGCTGAATTTACATTATAACAGGGGTGATCTAGGCTATAGAGCTATAGTCAATTCCAACTGTACGGTTAAAGGGGATTTGTCCGATAATTTAAAGCTAGTCGGCTTTCTTTGTCGCGCAAAGACCTGAATACAACAGAACATCTACTTTGGGACACCTCCATTAAGGGGACACTAACTTTTGTCCCGGCAAAATTAACGCTCGTATAATCTTTGTAATCTATTACCTCTATTATAAGGGACACTTCTTTTGTTCCGAGGGTGTACGTGAAACCTTAATGGAGGTTCACTGTACCAGCCGATACCATTGTCAAACCAGTGCTACATTGACTGAGGCCCTGTCCACACTAATGCGTTTTCGAAAACGCTACGTTTTATGACGTCAGCGTTTTCGAAAGCCTCCGTTTTCGCCGTCCACACTAATACGATAGAGCTCCGTTTTCTTTGGGCTCGGGGACAGCGCTTTCAGATGTTTGTGTTTAGCGTTTTCGATCGTTGTATTGTGGACGAAACGAAAACGCATTAGTGTGGACGGGGCCTGGAAGCAAAGTAATTTCTTTCAGAAAATTTTTTTTTTAATGCAGGTAAATTTCAGACAGTAAAATATATTTTAAAATGGCTCCGTTCTCTGACGGATACATCAAGAAGCACCTGTGCTTGTATTACCATGGATACCATTGGCCTAAAAAAGTATTAAAATCAATTTACATATTTTTTTCTGTTGCACGCGCCGCCGGTAATAATTGTAATAATCCTTCGTGTTTCGTCTGACCTAAACTGCACGCTATACCAACCGGTGAATTGACATTTTAGCCCGACAGAACAATTAAATAAACTTTGCATGACGTTCGTAAATGGAGTAGTTTGATCAAGTGGTCTCGTGTTTGATTTATTCGCCATTTTACGCGAGCTTTTAATATATTTTGTGTCTAAAATTACTGACTGCAAAATAAACATAGTCACAATTTCGAATTTGTAATCGTTTAAGCATAAATTAATTTTTTTACGCTGTTAGGGCCGGCCGCATAATGTAGCTTTAAAACATGTAAAATGAAGCAATTCTCAAGAATATTTTCTGTGATTCTTAAAATATTGTTTTAACATTTGTTCCTTTTTTAGCGAGTAGCTTTGTTATTGGCGGCTTTCTCAGATCAGCAAACAATAAAATTTTAATTTAGGAGATCTCTGTATTGTTTGGCAAAATAATCAGATGTGAAAGTAATTACCCATGTGGAATTCTATTGCTTCTCTTGTCACATTTCTGTTGCTAATGAAATGCACTAGACTTCAAAATTACACATGGCCACACACAGGGCTGTTGCGAAAAGGAATAGTTTTTTGTCCGAAATCAGATAAATATTTGCATCGAATCAAGGGTGCCTCTCAATTGATAAGGTGGGTTGGTTTTTCATATTCCATCACTTGTGTAGTAATGGATAGCAAAACAAAAAACGTTTTGGATATAGCCTCTTTCCTCCAACAAGTGGGCCGTGTGAAAACAAAGCTGAATTTAAATTATGACTTTTCGTCTAACAAATAATGATCCTGGCCAAGAGATCAAGTAATTTGGAGCGTATTTAGGGAAGCTCCTTTTGATGCGTTAAATAAGCATTTTCATTACAATTGTTTTTCGCTTGAAATTGCTGGAATGATCATACGTACATGATCGAAAACCTGAAAATTTGCGCCCAAGCGGGGTTCACCGCAACGGGTCTAACTCCAAAGCAAATCGCCGAGTTTGTTGTTTATTAGTCGATATAGTACTGGACGAATCTGAAGATAAACAGTGCCACTTTGAAAGTAAGATAGCGCTTACTGCCGTAAATTTAATCTTATATTAAACACAAATATTGAAAAAGCTACCGACAAGAAATCAATTTTTTTGACAAACGTATAAACGTGGCATGTAGCAAGTGCATAGTTTATGAATTAAGGAAGCTCCTGGAAGCATGCATTTCTGCATGTTGTCAATGTTTGCAGTAATTTCCCTTTATATTTACCCGATATAAACTCCTAGTTTTAATAATACATTATATATTGCCGATACATTTTACTCCGCTAGGCTCGTGCCAGACAGAATCATGTTAATTTTTTACACTTCATTTCACTTTGTCGCTTTAGTAATTTTTTTACGCGGGCTTTAAATTTTCCCGTCATTTTTCACAAATATTTTGAAAGCTTTATACTGTCACGCTTTCCTGGATCTTTCGCGTAATCTCCTTTCAGTTGTATAATAATATTTTTGCCGCGGAGAAAATCGCCATATAATATAGATCTCTTTTCATCTGAATCCGAATAACAACGATCATATTTGCGATATATTCGGACAAAAGATATATTATTTTTCTAAAAAAAATACGGTCTGTTTCTTTTACAATGCGGTTGTAAATTTGCGAACAGTTACGTTTTTTTTGTAAGGGACCGAAATTATGTTATGTCTCGTCAAATTTAAATAAAAGAATATTATCTCCCCGATTTCTAATTTCGAAATGTGAAAGTTTTTAATGACCTAATTATGTGACAAGCCTCGGAATAACATGTAGTGAAAAAGATCAATGCTCACATGAGTTTCATTTAAATAAATCATGCATGCTTACAACTGTGTATAAAATATTTAGGATGTACGATCGTAAAACGGGTAAAAAATCTCAATGCAGCGATTATTATGCAAGACACTGCAAGGCACAGTGTATCCGGAATCCGACACTTCCGATTGGCTCGTTTTGACAAACAGCGACAGGTGTGTTGACAAGTTCTTGACACTGAAAACAATAGAAAAGCCCGCTCAATACAGGGAAAGCCAATCAAATGGCGATTTGTGACAAGGGTGGTGGTGCGAACTTGTGTGAAAACAGAGCATAGAGTTCCCTTTGAAGACATCTGCCCGCGGCTTGGCCTAAAATATCCAGATTAGTTCCTCTTTATCTTCATTGAAGGTCTTATGGCTTTGATATTTTTTTTACAACTGATGATGCTTGGTAATTTGCGAAGCGTAGAAAGCTATAATGGGCTGGAATAATGGCACGCTAAAGCAACTTTCATTTTTAATGATTTGATGGTTTTGATTAGTGTTTTGAGGACAACAAAGTGGAAAGGATGTAGCTTCATCATTTTAATAGTAACCGGGGAAGTTTGTTCATTCAACTGCGGAATCTCTTAGCCTATTTACTCTCGTATTTGTTAGTGTAGGTATGTTTGTGATGTGGCACCGATAAACCAATTTGAGAACGCGGTGTCAATATTTTTCCTTCGCCTTTTGCCGTCGTTGACAATGACAGCGCGAGTTACAATTTTTAACTTTTCATGAAAGCCGCGTTAAGTTTGTGTGGTATCATGCCTGTATTTACTTTCGACTAATAAATTTTTTTCACACCCATTATAGGTCTGACTTAGGCGATGTGGAATGACCCTTGTAATTCCTGTGACAAGTTTGTGGTCGTTTACGATGGAAGATCAGTGTTTGGACGAAGACGAAACACTGCTGTCTGACGAGTGGGAAACACAATCCGAAGAACTTAATTTTCTTTGTAATAACCCAGGGGAGGAAGGTAAGAGTCAATTCTTCTTCGTCTAATTGAATTCCCCTTTTCTTTTCAATCTTACAACAACACCTTATTATGTATGAAAAGTGCAGCCAAAGGCCGAGTGCATATATTCATCTCTAATTCGTATGTAGCGATCAACCCTGACTGATTGTTTGAATTAAGCACGATTCTTTTGTCTTCGCTTGTTTAATTTTGCAAAGTTAGGCCTTGAAAAGGTCTCGGTCTATTTAAAAAGCACTTAAATATTTGTGCCCTGACCTATTTACTTATTCATCTCTCGTTTCACAGATATATATCGGATCAAAGAGAGAGGAATCAAACGAAAAGAGTCCAGCAATGTTGTTGTCGGAAACGAAACCACCGCTGTTTCACTTGTTGATCAACGCCGCTTTATATTACAGGTCACATTTGAAAAGTTAACGTCGACTAGAAGATCCGGAGGCCTGTCTCAGACGTACAGTCTTGATAAAACAATACTTTGAAAATGCTTCACAAGCAAATTTACGCGGAGGAAAATCCGTTTGTTTGCGGTGGGGTGATGACTTTGCAGTCGCCGGAGGCGACCACGAAAGATGAATCTTCTCCGTCAAATACCAAAATGATACGTTTAAGTTTTCGATAACAACATCACGGAAGACTCTCGGACAAAACGTCTTGACAATACGACATCTCTAACGTCTTCTGACAACTTCTGTAGTGGCTGTACACTTTCGGATGCCTACACGGAAGATGTAGAAGATGATGTCTTTGAACCGGCGGAGGAAATTTCCTGCGATCGAGAATCGATATTTGGTGAACTGGACAATGTGTTTCATAGCTATATATGTGCACTCGAAACGTGAGTTGGTCATTTTTAAATGCTTTTGGAAATCGCAAATGTTTGTACTTTTGTTTATCGCCACCTTGTAGTTTATTTTAATTGATAGATCCCCAAGGTCAACATATATTTATATATCGTTGTACATAGAGCAGATTATAATTACGAGTAGGTGTCATGATCGTTTGATCGAGAGATAGTTTATGTATAAAATCCAAAAATTAATTTAATAACTCGCTATTAACTTATTGAGATCAGAGCTGGAGATCATATTTGTTTTGTACAAAATTGCCTAGCTTATCAGCAGTTTATCCTTGCATGTTTATGAACGTAATGAATAATATTTTTTTTCTGGGAGCCTGCAATATTCAACGCACAATAACCACAGACGCAAATATAAAATACCCTTGAGATCAGAGACTATTTATCTCAATTTATCTGCCATCAGAAGGGAAATCGGTTTGTTTTTCTTTCTTTGTGACAAACAAATAACAAAGAAAGTCAATACAGGTGAATTTTAAATCAGCACATCATCCTACGAGTTTTCTAGATCTAGCTTGATATTTATATACAAGCCTTTTCAGACATGTCAACATCAAAAAGCCTACATTTTATTTATTTAGTTTTACTGTCAGACAGGTTTTAAGTTCAATGTTTGAGACTTAATTGAACCATTTTTGAATCACGGTGTTCATCTAGATCTTTGAACCAAGAAGAAAGAAAGGGAATGCGACAGCAGAACCTAATTATTGATGTTTTATTACATATTACTATTATTAGCACTTGCCACCAGAAACTCCCACCCCAAGGATAAACAGTTCTTTCAAAAAATACGGGTCTCGCAAAATTTTAGTCGAATTTCATGGGTCTTGCAGTCTCGTTTTTTTGAGCAGTTATGTACATCTTTCAGTCTCAATTTTTGGCAAAGCTGTCTTGGAGTCTTGGTCTCGGAATCTAAAAAGTCAAAAAGTCTCTTGCTCACCTTGCCATCTCGCGATCGCAAAGTCTTGAGTTTACCATCAATAGACAATATTCGCATATTCTCACGGTTGGAATGGAACTAGCTTGCAATCGAGGCTCATGCGAGGGAATCTTTTCAAATGCAAATATTTTTAATGATATTCCCCTGCATGAGCCTCGATTGCAAGCTAGTTCCATTTCAACCGTGATAATACAAATATTGTCTATTCATGATGTATTGAAGGTGATAAGTCGATGAACTGCCATTTTATTTCTTAATATCAGTTGTGCCACTGATTGGTCGATCTGGGAAGCAAGCTAGGGCAAGGATCTAGTCCTCTAGATAAGGCACACAGATCCAACCCAGACAGATCCAACTTGGACAGTTCCAACAGAATCTGAAAATACCTTCCAAAAATAGTATACACGACACTCGGGTCAAAGATTAGAAAATTTAAATATTGTGCCAGGCAGTCACTGCCTTGAATAATGTTTATATAGGTACATGCAAGTATATAGCAATGCAAACAATGCTGTTTTTATCTATGTACAGCACTAACTTTTCATATGCTCCCTTTGGTAGTACTTTTGTACAAAATTATAATATTTAACTCTTTAATAATTGAATGGCCAAACACAAAAAAGGTCCATTTTTAGGCATAATCATTATTTTGGTGCAGCTTTCAACTTTTTTCTCCTGGGGTGGGGTGGGTGGGGTTTACAGTGGCAAGTGTATCATGCCTGGACTTGTTGGAAAACTGCTAAAACAAGCGCCAACCATTTGACACCTTTACGTAGGTTTGTTGACTTGTGTTTCCATGCATGTAAGGGTTAATAAGTCACCATTTGACCCAGAGTGGAATTACAGCAAGGAACCCTTTAATTAATTCACATTCTTCCATGCATGCAAACTATCCAATCAGAAGCTGAGAAAACTATATCCTCGGCTTCTGATTGGATAGTCGATCTGCACGCACAAAATAATGTGAATTAATTAAAAGTGGTCACTCTTTTGGGCGCCTTGATGTAAGCATTCAGTGGAGAAAAAATAATATATTTTATCACTAAGATCAGTTTTTGGCTCTAAAATGTCAGCCTGGCCCCGAGCTAAGTCATGTTTATTTTATTATCTCAATCTTTGTGTAACAGAGTTTGTATCAGGACAGAACTGGTCTCGCAAAATTTTAGTCAAATTTCACGCGTCTCCCAGTCTCGTTTTTTTCGCAAAGCTGTTTTGGAGTCTCGATCTCCATTTCGCAATCTAAGAATTCAAAAGTCTCGGGCTCGTAGAGAAAAACGCTAGCCTTGCCATCTCGAATTTACCATTCAGCTCCTCTAATAATATGGATTCTCATTCTAACACATGTACTAACATTTTGTTACATTTTTTAAAATATATTACCTGTAACTTACATGTAATTCAAAAGGCACCTATTTAGTAATGGTAATTTGCAGGAAACTGTTCAACGTTATAATTTATTATGCAAAGCGTATTGGTATTTTAAGGGATTTGTATATTTATATATATACACATATATATATTTGGATTGTTGTACTGTAGAGTTTTGGTCTTGCGAAAGTGTAAACATAACTTATTATTTGTAGACCTATGGGAATCTAAATCCCTTGTCAAACATATTTAGAGTCAACAATTATTATTATAATAATAATAATTATTGTAATTATTATTTTATGACTGGAAAATTTGACAATGAAATTCTTTTAAAATAATATCGAGAAAATTATTATTAAATATAATTATCTGTTACATCGTACATATATAATTATTATGTGACAGATAAATGTTATTTTGATTTGTGAATTATATTGCAAGTTAATATTTGTTTTATTTTATTGTTTTGGTATAATGATCGTCTATGAATAACTTGAAAGAACTATTCTTACTAATATTTTTAATAGAAAATATTTATTTAACATTTCTAATTTTTCACGGTTTATTTTAAAATCACTTATTGAATAAATATTTTGTTACTGTGCTTAATTCTAATTTTACCTCCTTCATTAGTACATGTGAAATTCATTTAAATATAATTTATGCTACTATAAGAACAGTGATGTTCCGTTGTTTGAGGGGTGAAGAAATAACGGCCCTTATACTTGAAAAACAGGCTTGTAAACAGATTAAAATGTGCAAGTATTTTGAACTTTTCAAGATTTTAATAATTATTATTATCTAGTTTTACTGTGGCAAATCAGAAAAGCGTGAACACTTTGATTTAAGCTTGGATTTTCATTGCTATTTTTTGCAAAGCACCTGCTATTTTTGCAAAGCTTTTCTGCTGAAACAAAGTGTAAATTTAAGTGTCCTGACTATTTTTCTTGCGGTTGGATCATGTCAAAGTTAAATCAAAGTGTTCACGCTTGTTGATTCACATAGTAACATTAGCTGCAATCCCAAATTTATTTGGCCTTAAAAGGTTTAATTTTTGGGATTCAAAGAGTCTGATTCAATGAATCTTTATTATGATATGATCATCAAAACCTTTTTATAACGTTTGTTAAACTAATACTGCTGAAAATGTACATCTGTGCTTACACTGTTTGAAGATGCAATCATAGTAACTGTTGTGATTTTAGGACAACATAATAAAATGTTTGTGCCGTGGTTTTACTAACGTCTATAGCAAGTACTTTTGAGTAAGTACTCCTAAAACCATCTCAAGCCTGTGTTAACACAAGATGTCAGTTTTCAAGCTAAGTAATGTAATGTAATTATAAATATATACAATATAGCGTCCATGTGAATTGACCACTCAGGTTAATTAATTGAGATGTCCATTTAGAACACATTTATATAATCATAACTTTATAATTTAATTTAATTTATTATTTTGATTAACTTTTGAAGACGTTTTGAACTCTAATGGGTCAACTCTATATTAGTGAATATTTTAAATATTTCTACTACTTCTTACATGCAATTTTGTAAGTAAAAAGAGATGAAAATAAATGGACTCAATAAAAGATTCCATTCTAACAGAAGTAAGGTTTTATGTTTGATATTTCTATACAACATAAGATTTTTTGGGGGGGGGGGGGGGGGAGGGGGGCAATTTTTAACAAGGCTGAAATTGTTTTTGGCTAGTTTAGTGTTTTGCATGAATTTTCTTAACCAAGTTTGCAAGATTTCTTTGTTTCAATTGGCTGTGCACATTTTTTACCCTCTCCACTGCAAAATGTTTGCCCTCCCTGCCATCAAAAATAAAATTCTAGCCTGCGTGATTCTTGCGGCTCGCATATGGGCAACAAAATTAATGATGATTTTGTGAGCAACTACAGGTCACGAAACAGATTGTCCATTACCAGGATGAGAAGAGCTGGCCAAAAGGTGGGGAGGAATGGGAACCCGGGAGAGATAGGAAAACATTTAGTAACATTACATAATGTTTTGCAAATATAGAAAAAACCACAGAGGTGAGAACCACAATGGAAGGGGCGGGAACTGGGTACAAGGTACGGGAAGTGAGATGTTCAGACCCCCTACCCCCCCCCCCCCCCCATACTAGGCTGATCATTTTAAGATTGGAGATCAAATTGTTCTAGTTTAATATACCTCACAAATCAAAGGACAAGAATGTACAATGTGAATGTACAGAGGACGTACATACCTCAAAACACTATTAACTCCCTTGGGCAACAAAATATAATTCCCTTGACTTGAACGTTTGACTGGCATGTGATCAGGTCATGCAGCTTTATGACCACGGTCACTGTGTCGACCATAACAATATAAAAAAATTATTTATAAAATAAACAGGATACTATGCGCGCTCTGATTGGCTCAAAACCATTTACCATAACTCTACGGAAACATGGAAAATTGCTGTGGCAACACTCACCCGCTGCTCGTGTTTCCACAGCATTTCTCATTCTCCCAATTTAACTTCACTTGTGTTAACAATTAACTCTATGAAAACATGGAAAACGTTTTTTTATTCAGTATATGTTGAATGGAATATTCATGATCAAAGAATGACTGTAAGGTGGGTTCCAGTATGTTACCCCTTCCTGTCTTTGGCATTCTATTATTGCTACACCGATGAGGCATACAGAGATCAACCTTTAGTGTAAATCTGTAAAGTATTTATCAATGAACTGAATCAAGTGTGTATGACGACAAAATCTGTTGCCGTGGCAACTATCAAAAGAGGTCGAACGTTTCATAATTATTAAAAATTAGGTGTCTGAACCCATTTGACAGAATTTGTAAAAAAATAGGTCCGCAAGGCGTACTTGTGTGGGTTACTGGTCTCAGTGGTCTGTGAACATTGTACTGACTTAATTTATTGCTTGATAAATCTTTTGCACAGAATTTCGCTTTCCAGGGAAATTTCAGATCAGCTTCTATCTATCCCAGATGTCAGTGGGCAAGGCTTAAAATTTGCCCACTTAAGGCACTGTTTGTTTTATCTGGCACTTCTTTGCAAAATAGACATGCGATACTACTTTTGGGGTTTGTGTGGTTTGATGAATGAAATTTTTATATTTCTGCTGAAGAAATGCTAAAGTCTGCCCATTCAAATGAAAGGTACTGATCTTGGCTGCTTTGGAGATGCGATCAAGCAGTTGCATACCATTTGTGACTTTGGTATCCCAATAAGCTAACACATGTGATAGAAGATAAAATACTGTAGCATTTTTTTCTGGGATCGATATTGTTAAAGGGGCTGTGTCACGCTACTTTTTGCTATTCATCCCTGTATTATTTACGAGCTATAAACTCAAACATGTCAATGAAATATTAATTCAAAGATGGAATCTCACTTACATAACAAACACAGATGACTTCTAAGCATTATTTACCACTTGTTTCATACAAAATGTACTTAACTTGAAAAACGACTGGCCGTCGTTTTTCCAGTTAACATTTTGCAATCCGTTTCAATCTTGTCCAATGTTGACCATCTGCACTTCATTGCGGCTTCCTAGTGTATTTTGTGGTTTCAATATATTTTAAGTTTAGTTTGCATGTAACAGAATTGCTGAAATAGCATGACATAGCCCCTTAAGTAAGAGATAAACACAGAGAGCCGAGGTATTTAAATCCATATACATCCCGAGGGCATGTATATTTATGGTCAAGGTGTTGATCCAACATACTTCATGATATTATTCATGAGGGATCTTTATTTAAAATGCCTTTCTATAAAGGGACACTGTCCTGATTTTAGCATGATTTGGGAAGCTCAGAAACATATCTAGATCATAGGAAGTTGAACAATAATGGTTTGATTCTGTATAATAGCACTCGACAAATGACAGGAACCCATTAGGAAGTGAGGATGACGAACAACAGCGAGGATGGAAATGGATTGCAATATGGATTTTTGAAAAAACGTCAGGATGTCAGTTTTTCAAAGTTTCAAATTTGGCTCGGAAATCTTTGAAATTTTTGCAAAAAATTTGTTGCAGTATAGAATTTCTTGAAGAAATTGCTTTTTATCATTTAGTTAGAGTTTATTAAGTTCTTATTTCATAGATTTAGGGACCATTTCATTCATATATAACAGTTTTGAGCAAATAACGCCGGGACAGTGTCCCTTTAAGAGGTTAAACACTGGCTAGGCTCACACTTTCGTCAGATCGAAACACAGACAATGAAATTAAGCGATATGATGATGCAATACCTCAGGGGGACAAACGGCCAAAATGCACTACTACTTTACCGTGTGTTTCTAAGCTTGTCAAGTGATGTGGAAATTGGTATTACTGAAGCAAATACTACTCCTATATATTCTCGGTATTACGGGTTAGTGGATGATCACGTTTAATTTGATATATATTGATGGACGACTACAGTATACTGTTTAATTATTTTTGTTTTATGGGACCCCTTATTAAATCAACCATTAAATTCTCATGTATTTCAACCTTGATCCTTTCTACTGTCCACTTACTGGAGCTGGATCTTGAAAATAGGTGTTCGCTTCTGGGCTTATGGGAGTTATTTTAAATGAAGTATTTTAGTAGAGAAATCACGGGGACACCAGTTTGGTGAAATAATATTTACCGATGTGTATAGCCTTGACCCAAGTGACCACTCCACACAAAGTTTTAAAATTTTCAAAAAAGTATAATTTATTGGACCACTTTCCATTTTATTAATTACAATCTATGTAACAGGTCTATGCTAATCAAAATCATTGTATGCATTTTCATAGCGCTATTACGACATAACATCCATAAATTAAATTGCACTGTCGAAAATGGACTGAAAAATAAGCAGATTTTCAAGTATCCAACAACTGCCTTCTTCATAAAATATTTTTGAGTGGCTTGACTTAATAATTTCTAATATATGGTTAACATATAATAATTATTTGGCTGCAAACAGCATATTAAAAGCCTGCTAACTTACAAAGCTTGCCATATTATAATGTACATATACATATTATAATACAGTATAAATTATCCTACAAATATGCTGAAAAAATACTCTGTTCTTACGACTTCAAATACATCTCCAAATTCACAAAAAAATATTTATTTCGCATTGCATATAAAAAGTTGTGGATTCTATCGGCAAAACCGAATATAAATAGACTACTAAAGTCCACAAACTAAAACTTCTTTAAATTTCTAACATCCTTCTATCGAACTTTGGTATATTGAAATCCTTTGGATTTTGCGACGAATTGAAATAAACAACATTCGCATTTTATTTCACTATGAAAGCTAGTGAGTTCTATAGCTAAGATCCAACTAAAATTTGCATCACTTGGTCCAGTTCATCGAAGGTATGTTCGCTTGATCGTTCAAGTTTCACACTGTCGCTGCATCTTGAGGGAAACTGCGCGTAGCAACATTAGTTGAGCCGAGATTCCACGCGCTGCAGAATTCATCGAAATCGATCGGGAACGATCCGTTCGGAACGTCAAAGTCGTACAGTGAAACATCTATGTCTTTAAACTCGAGTTCTTCGGTTAATTCCAGCCCCAAAAGACTTCCGCAAGTTATTTCTCGGATCACCTCATCTGTGTTGCAATTGCTCGCTCGTTCGTGGCGTTCTTCAGAGCTCAGCACAATTGGACTATTGTTGTTCGTATCGGCAGCCGAGCGCGAGGAGTTTTGATCGACCGGTTCCAATTTTCCTTTCGCGGGCACTTTCGTTCAGTTTCGTCTTATCCATGTCAAGCTCGAGTTCTTTTATCATTTTAGCGCCCAGAATATTCAGCTCTTGTTCAAAAGTTAGAGAACTTTTTGAAGTTTCTTCGCGTGATCGCGTGCCAATATTATGAGCAGAGAGAGTGACTCGCTCGCTCCTGTTTACGACTCTATCCAATGTTTTCTCGTCGCTAGGTTCACTCAAAACAGTGGTTTCTAAGTCCTTCGCTCTTCTCTAATGTCTTCTTCGATGAGACGAAGCGTATTAGAGATGAGCACGGTTCTAAGAGAACCGGCTCCGGCCGTGTAAAGCTTTTCTGCAGTTTGCAGATCGAATATTGAACACAGTTTCACGCTGAAGACAACGGCCATGAACTGCTTCGCCTTCTCCATCGCCATCGACTTCGGTTAGCTTTCGTTTCACTCCGTGTGCGCGTTTCTGTTATCATCCTATGAGAAAAGGCGAATGAGTAAGTGAGTATTAATTATCAGGGGTTGAGCTAGCAATTGTACAGTTTGACATTTCTAGTAAGGTTGCAAATACTGTTAGAAGCCTGTTAAACGTAACCGAAAACGCGCTTTGCTTGCAGAATCTATCACAAATCAAGTTGCGAAATTTAAAACCGCTTGTTCCTCGCGTTCCCACACACAAACAAAACATGTCCCTGGCGTAAAACGTTCGCCAAATCGTTTGCCTCCGAGAAACCTTGAAAACTCCTCTTGCCGTAGTACGAGGTGGTAACATTGTCAAACTTTAGCAGGTAGATGAAGTAGTGTTCTAATCAGTTACAACTCACCGACTGTCAGAGCGAAATTCGCAGATATCCAGATATCAATCCGTGTTTTGCAGATTCTGCTGTCCAAAGTGACACTTCAGGATTACAGCTTGCGAGAAAATTACGAATTGGCTTAAGCGCTTTCTTTCCCAAACAAAAAAAGAAGATAAAACGGTCTCCGCGAAAGAAACAAACCGGCGAAATTGTCCTTCTTTTACATTTTCCCCAAGTTCAACCATCGAAACAGTTGACGTCACTCTCCGTATTTGGACAAGAGTGACAGGTATCATTGACAAGTTGTCCATATATGGAGGAGTGCTGGAGGAATGTGATGTAAACAAAGGGACAACTTTCCTGTTATGTTTTATCGCACTTCCGCTTTCGCATTGGACCGTCACAAACATTCGCTGACACAGCGCTTGCGAGTTCAGGCAAATTCCAGGTTTTGGGGGGCAAATTTTAAACCCTTTCTGCTGTTATTGTCAATTCCAAACATGGAATACATGTAGAAAGGGAGAGAGAGAGAGAAAAAAAATGGGGGAACCAGGCACCTGCAACCGGAAATGCATGACTGCACGTATTTTATACTGTTCAAGAAAAATCTATCGATCATTTTATAGCTTTTTTATGCATGCTAGTATACCGTAACTTCAACAAACAAAGATTATGCTGAATGTATTAAAGGAAGAGACAAACCAACGAGTAGTTCTTGGTGGATTACAGTGATCTAGAGTGGGTGATTTATTTAAAAAAACACACACACACAAGTAGAAACAAATACGTACAGTTTTATATAAAACTGAGTGGGTCGAAGGAAGGGCCTGGACCAGGCCCACTTTCCGTTATGTGGGTGATCACAGTTGTATCTCGATACAACAGAGCTCAGTGCTATGCTATGCGATTCCACACTCACTTTTCCTTTATCTACTCGTTTCGACTTTCAAAAAATCCGAGCTGGAGTATAATCTATTCGGACGTGACCACTGTAAGAGTCAAAGGCATGCCGCCCAGGAGAAGTGAGGCTTTGCACGTCTGTTTGTTTGGACCACAATAAAAAATTCGATTTACCTCGATTGAGTTCTTTGAAATTGAATTGAGTTTTCGCTTGCTGTATCGAAAAAATAAAACAACCTTACATAAACCGCTTCCTAAACGCTGTATTTATTGAAAACCACTGTTCCTCTGCTAGTTTGGGATAACATGTACTTACAGGAAATGCGTTCGGCATATATTATGACAAAGTGATTATTTTCTAATGAAACTGTGGTGCTGCGTCGGCGGGAAAGTGATGTTGATTATCAACCAGAGAAAAGGCTCATGCGATAGTTCCATGATTCATAGAAACACCTCTAACTGTACTACAGACAGCACCGAAGACTGCGCGGAGATTTTCAGTGCATTGTCACTGTTATGGAGTTTGGACACGCGTTTCCAGAGCGCTTATAGCGCAAAAATAAGAGAAGACAAGTCAGTGCGAATTTTTCAACACAACTGCCTGGATAGTTTCATCTACGTTTCCATTTTATCATTTCTAGTATTAAAACCTTCAATCATTCATGTAACATTTTCCAAAGGACCCTTTTACAATCATGAGTGAACTCTCTATATATACCGGAACTTCTTTTTTTTTAAGACATGCATGCACTCTGAAAATGATAGAAAAAATAAGCAAAAGGAAACTTGGTATAGCTGGAAATCGGGGAAACAGGTAAGAACAATCGTATCAGCCTAGTACCCAGGCGTTCCCTTCCCGCTTACTCGATTTGGGATTTGGCGACGAAATTTCATGACGTCACCGAATGACACTGAGCAGGACGCAAACCCGTTCCCAGGTCCTTACGTGGACTTCGCGCTCGCTCGAAAAGAGAAAGAGAAAACGACTAGGGACTAGGCTGGTATCAGTGAACTTGACTACCATGCCAAACAGGCCCTCCTTTCTGCATTCGGTTCCCCTCGTTTTTGTCTCTAGCAAAGAGAAAGCCTGATCGCAGGTCAAATGAAGACATTTTTGTAAACTAACCTCACAGTTGTTTTGGCTTGATCAGAGTAAAAACCGTAACCTGCCGTCCAGTGATGCAGTAACAAGCTAGGAAAAAGAAAGACTCAGATAAAAAAAAACCCGTATCTTGGTAAAAGTGAAGAACAGCTCCCGAAAAAAACCTGTCGGCCGACTGTCGACCAACAGTCGGCCGACATGTTTGGGCACAAGTGTTGGTCATCTTGTCGGCCGACAGTCGGCCAACTGTTGGTGACCATGTCGGTGATCTGAACATGTTTGATGTCAGGTTTGTGGGTATATTTTACGGTCATATTTTTGTGTTGGGCGACCATCAGTAGCCTGTCGGTAGCCTGTCGGCCGACTGTTGACCGACAGGTTGTTTTCGGGAGCTGTTCTTCACAATTACCCGTATCTTCGCGTTAAAACACGTTCTTTCGACGATACATAAATTCAAATATTCTATTGGGACATTTCAATCAAATCATGGTTTGTTCCCAATAAACACGACCAATCCAAAAATGCAAAGTTATTCCTGCCAAGATCTGCATACAGTTTATATAGTCAGATAACTTGTCAGAGATGCATCTTCGATCGCATTGATTTTACTAAGAGGGGTCTCAATAATAAAGAGATATAAATTTATACAGCCAGTGACAGAAAATTGGTCTGAGTGACTGTTTAACCCCATACTCATCTAACTGCCAATCAATGTTGTAATTTAGGACGTTTAACGAGTTGTCATAGTGATATGAAAAGTGTGATTGCTACAGAGCACCCTTAATTACCTGAGGCTGAGCAGGATGGAGGCGACGTCCGACACGACGTCTGTGTGACAGTTAAACGATGGCAAAATGTATTTCCTCGAATGTCGTACAAGTACGCCTGAAATTAAGCGGTATTGCACAGATATGAACACACAGAATAGATTCAAATTTCTTTTTGCAAAATACTGAAAACAAAGATCGCCCCATTCTAGTACAGCTCAATAGCTTTCATTTGAATGGTCACACACTAGGGTTTCATCCACAGAATTCAAAGTTAGAACCACCTTGTACAGCATATTAATAAACAGTAACCAACATGAAAGTACTGCTCAATAGCTTCATTTGAATGGTCACACACTAGGGTTTCATCCACAGACTTTAAAGTTAGAACCACCTTAGTACAGCATAATAAACAGTTCTCAAAAAGTTTATACATCCGGTATTTGTTGCATACAACAACTGTAAATAATGTTGCAACTTTTACACCACGATGAAATTCATCCGTACAGAGAATATCTTTAATTTCCAGGTTTCAAACAAAAACAACGCTTACTCGACGTAACTGCCTTAAAATATCTGAAATATCATTTATTGTTCAAGGTACAAACAGGATGGGAGAGGCTTGTAAAGTTAACGCCTAACACCCACGCCATCTTTAACAGCTACTTCAATTTACGACTTGCTTCATTTACTGTGCGAATCAGAAAAGCGTGAACACTTTATTAACCACGCTTGGATTTTCCTTTGCCAAAAACTGGTCTATTTGTTCTTTCCTGTATTTATTTTATTGTTATTTTCGCAAAGCTTTTAAACAAAGTGTAATTTTCATGCGGTTTGATCATGTGAAAGTTAAATCAAAGTGTTCACGCATTTTTGATTCGCACAGTAATAAGCTCTAATCACCAAGGCCCAATTCACATGTTTCAGTCCTGTATTTGCCTGAATAACGAAACGTTTCTCTTCGCGCGCTCAATTCTTTTCCCGCTCGAGAGACGTTCGAGATTCCACAGCGGCGAAAAATTCCATACTAATGACGTCGAATCTCATACTTCTGTCGAGCGCGAGAAGAATTGCCGTTCCGAAGTTCAAAAAGGGAATGGGCACTAGTTTACCTATTGTTCAAATTACGTCATATTAAAAATTTAATCCCATTACCAGAAAGATCGCATGGAAATGAGTAAGTTCACCAAGTTTGGTTATGTTACATTGCATAGTAACCAGGCTGTGAGCTGTCAAAGGTCGCCCAAATTCCATACAAACGTCTCTAATTCAGAGATGGCGTCCCCCAAATCCATACAAAGTCTCTAATTTTTCTGATTTTGAAAGCCTTCTACATGGTTGCAATCTAACGAAACAACCTCAAACTTGGTAAACTGACTAATTTTAATGTGATCTTCTTGTGACGGGCTCCAATTTTTAATTGAATTTAAATTTAAAAACTCGTCCCCAGTCTCCATTTGAACTTCGGAACGGGCAATTTAGCGCACGAAGAGGCTACTCCTGCATCTACTAAACTTCTTTAGATTTGCATTCATTAAATCGTATCATTACATTATACAAGCTATAGAGAATCCAGAAGCGGGATTTCCATTAAAAAGACTTTCTGTCAATCTCGCTTGGCTTGTGTCCCGTTTTCATGTGTTGCCGTGTTTTTTTTTTAGCTAGCCGAGAAGTGATATTTTCATTTTAAATTCACCAGATTTATGCCTTTTATAGACCTTATTCATAAAGGGTGGAGGATTAATTATTCTTTTATATTCATGCTAATCAGCCTCCCTAGCCTCATTTTAGAGTAAAAATATTTTGAATTTTGCACATGCTAACGAGGCTAGGGGGGCTGATTAGCATGAATATAAAAGAATAACTAATCAGCCGCCATTTATGAATAAGGTCTATACGGACACTCCGCCTTCAACAAAACTCTAACAAAGTGATTGTAGATTTATGTGGTCAAACCTAAGCTACCCCCGACACCCAAACCTACCACGCCCCACTGATCCCAGTGAGCGTGAAGTATACTGCCATAAGACCCTCGGGAACCGCAACTGGAGCTGGCCGCTTACGGGAATGGGTAAATACAGATTTCGTATGAGCTAGAGTTCAAATGGGGTTTTGTCAAGGCAGCCATAAAAAGAGCTGTCCGCTTACGAGAGTGTCCGCTCAGAGAGCTTCGACTCTATTATAAGAAAATGTTGACAGTTTTTATAGTGTTCTCAGACCTGTTCTTTAACTTACCGATCTGTCCTCTGACCCAGTAGCAATGAATCTTGCGCAGGGACTGATAGCGAGACCAACTGGTTGTGATCTGTTCACGTGACCATCATACCGTCGAACACACCTGTTAGTGCGCAAGTCCCATAATTTTATCCCATCTGCAACTGCGGCCGTCAAAAAGAGATCGTAGGCATTGGGAGGGTGCGAGACGAACATGGAGCCTTGCGAAAGAAGTATTTATCCTCGGTAATTAAAACTATAGCGCATAATTGCTAGTCTGGCAGAGCTAAAAGTATTGTTATTAAAAGGAGCAGCGTGGCCGAGTGGTTCAGAGTACTGATCTTGTAATCTGGAGGTCCTGGGTTCAAGCCCTCTATCCTACCACTAGCTGGATTTCTTCACGGTAGTCAAACCTTGTCCCCAGGGCCTCCTCTCTTCAATATATTTGGAGATTTTTAAGTTCACGTGACCCAGCCTCTTCTCTCGCTGCCATTTTGAATACCGAGAAGGCCCTGGGGACGAGGTTGGCGGTAGTCCCGAATTCAATTCCTCGGCCACGACATCTATATCGCCAACTGGTCTGCCTCCTGCCAGTTGGGATTCTTAACTATGTTGTGTTCATTTGGAATATTTTTTCATGTTTTAACAAACGTGAATAAATAATTATTATTTTTGTCTTCCAGCTGAAAGGATGTGTCATTTTCTTATCTTTTCGATGTTGTTTATCTAACTGAAACAGTACAGGGTTATGCTGCAACAGTAACCAACCGTGGCGGAAAATAACGTAAATTGAGCTCAAAGCAACAAACCTCGTTCTGACATATCGTGTGCGCAGGCCGAGTATGCGCGTCCAGGACCACTCGGATTGTACGAGCCGCGTTCATATCAAACACCTCGATGGATTTATTGGAGCCACATGACAGGACGATGTCTGTAAGTTACGTCAAGGAAACGATGAATGACAGCTGCCTGTCAAAGTTAAAAAACATTTTGACTGATTTTCAAAACTCAAGGAAGATGCCAATGTTGTTTCGTGCTGCAATTTTCAAACAAATGTACTTGTGTAGAAAGGTAGCTGATGTGTAGCCTGCAGTAGTACAGGCGGTTGGGTTTTTTCCGATGTGCGACATAGGTTCGACTCCTGTTGGGAGAACTCGGAAATTTTTTTCCGAGTAACTTGTGTCACTGACTGATAAAACATCTTTCTCATGTTTTAACATAATGCGAAAAGGCGCAATGTGTTGCGCTTCAAATCTGGACAAATCCTAAACTAATTTTATAGACTGCTCTGACTCTAAGATTTGTGGGTGACGCGCGGTCCGGGTTCGAGCGCTGGCCCGGGCAACTTTGGCACGAGTGCAGACTTTACCCTTACTCGGAGTTTACGAAACGTTTTGTATTTGGTTTTTTAAAGTCAAGACCTCTGTCCTGGGAAGATCAAGTCCCCGGGGGTGGGACTCCATATAAAGTGACGGGGGTGATCGCCTGAAATTTGAAAAGAACCCTAAAAAGGCACCAAAATCTCGTTTTGTGGGTGTGGCTCGAATTCATTTTCACCCCAAAGAGGTACCAATTCTAAGACAAAACTAGTCCCTGTTATATATTTTTTCCAGCTTAATACCCTAGGAATAACTCTAACAGCAGTCATTTTAGATTTTAACACCCTAAGCGGTACCAAACCACGAATTTTAACCCCTAAAAGGTACTGCGATCACCCCCGTCACTTTTATATGGGAGTCCCCCCCCCCCCCCCCCCCCGGGATCAAGTCCTCTTATGTTATTTTTACAGAAAAGGCAAAGAAAAGTTAAGAAATTATAGTTTAACAGAATAACATGCAAAAGGATACAAGAATGAAATCCGTTGATGGCGGAAAAACAGGTGATTTGCTGAGCTCTCTCCTGGTGAAATATTTTTACCAACTTGTATTTGTTGTTCGTCTGGTATCTGCATACAAAAACATGTTATCAATGTAAAGCGGGCGACTGATAGCGTTGAGTAGTTTTATACCGCATAAGCCACACTTAAAGCACAAAGACGCACTATAAAAGGGAGATTACCTGTTCAGGAAGAATCTAACTTTTAAGTCTGTGTGTGACCATTCAAATGAAAGCTATTGAGCAGTACTTTCATGTGGTACTGTTTACACGATGCTGTACAAGGCGGTTCTAACTTTTAAGTCTGTGAATGAAACCTTAGTGTGTGACCATTCAAATGAACGCTATTGAGCAGTCTTTCATGTGGTACTGTTTATTATGATGTACAAGGTTATTCTAACTTTCAAGTCCTAGTGTGTGACCATTCAAATGAAAGCTAATGGACAGTGCTTTCATGTGGTGCTCTTTGTCTCATGTGTTTACTTTTGAGCTTGCACATCCTTTCATCCATTCTTTCGATATCGTTTTACGCATGTGCAAAATTCACTACTCAGCTGACCTGACCTTTTGACGTCATCTTTGTGGCCGACGTCAATGTGATACTTGTACATATGAAGACCGTTACCACAAGCTAGCAGGACAAACTTGTCGACATAATAAAACCTTGCTTGGATTATTTCTTTGGTAAAAGGAGGGTTTTCCTGTCAAGAAATAAATTTAAAAAAATTATTTTTTACAACGCTAAGTAGCCATAAGATGGACACTGGATAACAAAATCCCTTGCCCACCTTAGTCCGTAAAGGAGTGGGGCACAGGAAGTATTGTAATCACAGAACCAGTTTTCAAAAATTGAAGTGAAAACAAGAAATCAGCGGAAAGCGCGGGAAAACATGAAACCAGCGGAAAGCGCGGGAAAACATGTAACCAGTGGAAAGCGCGGGAAAATATATAACCAGTGGAAAGCGCGGGAAAACATGAAACAGGTACCTAGAGTGGGAGGTGTTAAATTTGATTGACCGAAAAGATAACGGTTTTGCTCTCAATGATTAGAGTACGCTACACGATTGTGTGATCAAATTATAAAGACCAGTGAACACAGCACCAAAGAAAATACATATTTATACTTTCAAAACATACTCTGTGGAAACGGCGACAAGATAATAATTTTTTTTAAATCTTCGCGAAAAATCACACGTTTTTGCTTCTTAATCAGAGTTAGATCACAAGCCTCACTAACCTTGACCTTTGCAGAGCTATCAAGTTCAGATGCAAAGTTATGATTGACAGATGAGAATGTCATCAAAGGGTCCGAGTGGGCGGGGCTCCACAGCCTCGCTGTCCTGTCACAAGATGACGTCAACAGCAAGCGGCTGTCATGACTGAAGTTAACGCTGGTTACTGATCCATCATGACCTAGCAGAGGAATCACAGAAATCAGACCAAACATATCGTGACATGCATGGTGTTAGGCATTTTCTCGCCTCGTGTAATGGAATGAGCATTGCTTTATAGTTATGGGGCTTTAGACCAAAAAATTACCGAGGAGATGAGGCAAAAATAAGTGATCTCGTAACTACGTCTTTTCGGATCGATCGTTAATTTTTCACTGTCAATCAACAATCAATCAATTGGACATTCAGTCAGTTAGTCTGTCTGTCTGTCTGTCTGTCTGTCTGTCTGTCTGTCTGTCTGTCTGTCTGTCTGGCAGTCAGTCAGTAAGTAATCAAGTAATTGATTCATTCACTCGACACAAAATATGTACGTTTGGCTCACATCTTCGATCAGTGCTGGTATAATTGTAGCATTTCAGGCAGTCGATTAGGAAATACCTTCGTCAGTCTGTCAGTCAGACGTTACATCAATAAAGTTTTGCTACAGAGCTCTTAACAGATGGTTATTTCCATGTAAGATTAACTGGGAATTAAAACAAAAGGCATTCTAACCAGTAAACACTGTCTCTTTGCTTGAAGGTGGAGGTCTCAGCATGTGAGCGCTCTTGTTAGCCAAGGCACAAGCGATGTGCTTTCCATCCCCTGTTGATAAACAAAAAGCCATGAAAAACAATCACAAATACTTAGCAGAAACAAACTCTTATAATGTTGTTTCATCGTCTGCTGTTTTCGTGAATGTCGGTTGATGTGCAGTGCCATATTTGGTTTAAAAAAAATCGCACCACCTTCTCAACCAATCACGGCAAAACCAACACCAATCGCGACTTGGTCGCACGTGTTTTCCCGCGCTTGGCGCCGGTTACGTGTATTTCCTTGAGTTTCTCATTGATTCATTGCGTTGATTTAATTTGATGTGAATGGTCATTGTGATTACTTTGGTTATAGTTTTAAGACACTCAAGTGAACAGAGCGAATCGTTTCGGCCATGAAACAGGAGAGTCAGGAAGAAACGTGATACAGTGGAACCTCGATATAACGATGTGCCAAGGGACTGACCAAATTAGATCGTTATAATCGGGAGATCGTAATAACGAATTCCCGATATAACGATTTTTCGGAAAAGAGCCAAAAATATCGTTATATCGGGGTATTGTTAATAATTGATTTTTCATGTACTGTAAACCCTATCGTAACAAGCTGTTGACAGACACGTTACGGTCCTTATGCATCGGGGTAAATTTTACGTTTGGGCTGCCAGATTGTGATCGTTATATCGGGAATATCGTTATATCGAGTATCGTTAAATCGGGAGTTTTCTCCATACATTTACTGTAACATTTGCCGGGCTGTCAAATGTTGATCGTTATACCGGGAACATCGTTATATCGAGTATCGTTATATCGAGGTTCCACTGTATATCGAACACCTCTGAACTCTGAATTCTAAACGTAAAGCACACTTTCAAAGCCGTACCTGCAACACGAGGCTGTTGATAGAGGTGGGCTGTTCAGTGAGCGGTATTTTATCCTGCAGGTTAGTTGGTGCTTCACTGTCTATAGGGTATTCCTTCAATGAAGCCCTTCGACAACAAATCGTTAAAATTCATAAAATGTAAATCAAGATTTTTATTTACAATATATAACCCCCATAATACCGTGCGGCCATGCGGTGCCCTGGGTTCGAGTGCTGGCCTGGGCCACTGTGTTGTGTTCTTGGGCAAGACACTGAACTCTCACATTGCCTCTCTGAGGGGGACATTGGGGTTTGCGGTGTTGCGGTGTTGCTCAGTTTTTTATGCGGTGTTTTCGGTGAATAAAATCCCACATTGCGGTATTGCGGTGATCTCAAATCCTGCGGTGTGCGTTGTTTGTGTTTTTAAACCTCCGGTGTACGGTGAAACGAAATTATTTGCGATGTTACGGTTTCTTGTTGGACCCTTGTACAATAATCGTCGACCCTTGTCGTCCTTGTCAGAACTAAATTTATAGCTTCCATATCTTCGTTAACCCGTGTTTATTTATTAAAAGCACGTACCTTTGTTAAACCTGTTAATTTGTAACACAGTATAGTCAAATGCCACTGTCCAGTTAATATTTTATGCTTCAGCAGCCAGTCGCAAGCCGTCTTCATTTATAAGTAACTTAATATATTGCGGTGTCGGTGTTTCGTCAACTTTTCGTGCGGTGATGCGGTGTTTTTCGATTTTTTTGCGGTGTTGCGGTATTCAGAACCCCCAATGTCCCCCTCCTCTCTCCACCCAGGAGTAAATGGGTACTGGCGAAGTTCGAAGTTCACTCGGCCACGTCCCCAACATGCAAGAAATACGAATTGAATTTCCTAAAATAAATGAAGCAGTACTAAACTTACCCGGAGCTTGAGCCTGTGGACGTTGCCTTTTTCAAGGGAACTGTAGAAGTTTTCGGCTTTGAAACGCTCGTGTTTGGTGAAAACATTTTGGCCCTAGAAAACAACCAATGTATCGCAAGAGGTTAAAGAAATAACATTTTCCTCGTAGGAATTGAAGTCCTCTGATTATATTCAGTTTTCCAACAGACGGACGACAAAACCAAATACATGTACTGACATAACGTTATGATCAAAAACACAAACTGTAAGCTTATACCTTGGTGCCGCAGCGGAGTAGCCTGATGATTTGACTTTTGAGTGGAATGTGAGAGGCTGATCACGAACGCCTGTTTTTACGCCTAAAACAGCGAATAAAAAAGATTGTTTTGCATCCTTACAGAGAAACTAAATATGACAAAGAAACAAAATAACAAAATCTCATAAGCGTATAAAGATATCATAAAAAATTGATAAAAGCTGCGTCTTCTCAATAAACCGTTGAATACTGTAATATACGCCAAAATTGTTGGCTTTCAAGACGGTACGCAGTTACGAACCTCTTGTATGATGTAGTGCATGTAGAAAGAAAAACAAAATATCAGGAAACTGACTAACCTTTATGCGATGCCTTTTTCTGCTGTTGTTGTTTGGTTGCTGTTTTTAGTACAAGCTCTGCCTTTAAAGGTGAGTTACTACAGAGAGGAGAACTGAAAACGAAACAACAGACGTAAACTTCGCTTGAATATGTATTTACAACAGAGGATGATCTAAGAGAAGCATTCCCCCATACATGGGTCTCTTCCAATGATAATTTTTTTTTAATCCAATTTTAACTTTCAGTCCATAGCTGAGCTACAGTCGAATTTCCACTAACGGCCACCTCTACTAACGGCCACCTCTCTACAACAGCCAGGATTTTTCGGCCCGACCGTGCGCCGTGCGTACTCTTATTGAAACCTCCCTACAACGGCCACATCTTCAACTGTATTTTAAGAGCGCTACCTGATTGGTCAGTTCGAGCAACGTGATGTCGGAGCCTCGATCAGAAGGAAATAAAAATAGCTTTCATAGCATGGCACGAAACTATAAATAGATTTCAAAAATTTATCATGGGGCATGAGGAATCCTTCTCTTAGATCATCCTCTCCTGGTATCTATAAGGAGAAATCAGATGTTGATAACACTTGTAACTATTAATAGTAATATATAGAGGCCGAGGAGCAGGATGGCGCAGCGGTGAGAGCGCTCGCCTCCCACCAATGTGGCCTGGGTTCGATCCCAACCGGAAGTCATATGTGAGTTGAGTTTGTTGTTGGTTCTCATCCTTGCTCTGAGGGTTTTCTCCGGTACTCCGGTTTTCCTCCCTCCATAAAAACCAACATTTCAAAATTCCAATTCAATCTGGAATCCGAAGGCCACAGGTTTGTCAGTGGTAAGGCTGTTAAGTGTCACCCTAGTAAGTTAAACAAATTCGATTTATTTTTATTTATTTTGATAGTAACCATACTTAGAGAGAACAGTTATGGTGTTTGTTGCCATCTCTGCGCCTCTTATGGCTGACAACTCCTCATCCTGGTTACCATGGGAACTCAGACCTACAGACCGAGAGAACCTCTGAGATAGGACCTGAAAAGGTACCAAACAGAAAAGAAAACATTTAAAAAATTATCCGCATGACCATGTACTAGTCTTGGAAGCGGCAATGTGCTGCATGTTTATGAATTGCTTTCAAAAACCTGAAACGTGTTTGCCGCAACAAAATGTGTGCGCCATAAACTACGCTCTGTGATTGGTTTAAAATACTCACGCCATCGTCTCAACCAATCAGAGGCAAAACCGAACCCAATCGCGACTTGGTCGCACGCGTTTTTCCCGCGCTTGGCGCCGAGTGTATTTACTTCGAGTTCTCATTGGTTCATTGTGTTGTTTACGTTTGTTGTGATTGCTCGTTATAATTGCTTTGGTTTGTTGCGTCAAAAACCGTCGTTAATTGTCTTGTGCAACAGCGTGGGAAATGGTCACTTATAAAGATGTTTTTCACTGTCAGCATTTCATTTACCTCTGATGTATTCTCCCCTTCCTTGTTAGTTGTCGGCATTCGCAGATTGACAACGTTGACAGTATTTTGAAACAAGCTGCCAATTAGACACGTAACCTGAAACGACATAAAATTTAAAAGCAGCTCGAAGGTACATCCTTAAAACTCGAAACTGGCGATAACTGTACAGCAACGGCAACCTCGTACCCAGGGTCTCTCTTCTTCCCGCCAAAAGCGACGAACTCTGTTCAATCGCTTTTGGCGGGAAGAAGAGAGAAATTGCATTGGTTTTGCATTACGCTTTGTGATTGGTTTAAAAAAACCTACTCAACCAATCAGATGCAATACCAAAACCAATCGCGACTTGGTCGCACGCGTTTTCCCGCACTTGGCGCTGGTCACGTGTATTTGCTTCGAGATCTCATTGGTTCATTGTGTTGACGTCAGTGACTTATTTAAGTTTGTTTATGATTGGCCATTGTAATTGCTTTGGTTTTGGTTTAAAAACACTGAAATCTGTTGTTTTCTGTCTTTAAACTTACACTGCCGTTTGGTCTCTCAGCGAAGGCAAATGACCCTGGTGTAGATATATTGTATTGTACGTCATCCAACTCATTGCTGGACAAAACAGGTTCTGAAACAATCAAGAAGCAAAATATAAACTATTTTGTTTTGTTCACACAAGATGTTTCAAACATAACAGGATTTTGTATCTAGATGTATTTCGCTCACCTTGGAAATCCAGAATATAAAGTGGCTCTCGACTGTTACAGTTTAACAGAAGAACAGCAGCTGTTGTTTGCTATGGCGACAATGGACGGAACATGAAATACATCCCTAGGATTAAGAACATTAAAAAATTATAAGGAGTTTACTGGTCAAGGTCACTAACATCATCATGCCTGTGTGGATGAAACCCTAGTGTGTGACCATTCAAATGAAAGCTATTGAGCAGTACTTTCATGTGGTACTGTTTATTATGCTGTACAAGGTGGTTCTAACTTTTAAGTCTGTGGATGAAACCCTAGTGTGTGACCATTCAAATGAAAGCTATTGAGCAGTAGTTTCAGTAGTACTGTTTATGTTGTACAAGGTGGTTCTAACATTTAAGTCTGTGGATGAAACCCTAGCGTGTGGCCATTCAAAAAAAAGCTATTGAGCAGTTCTTTCATGTGGTACTGTTTATTATGCTGTACAATGTGGTTCTAACTTTTAAGTCTGTGGATGAAACCCTAGTGTGTGACTATTTAAATGAAAGCTATTGAACAGTACTTTCATGTAGTACTGTTTAATATGCTGTACAAGGTGGTTCTAACTTTTGAGTCTGTTGATGAAACCCTAGTGTGTGACCATTCAAATGAAAGCTATTGAGCAGTACTGTCATGTGGTACTGTTTGTTTTTGACAATTTTACAAACGGAAATTCAAGATTTCATCCTCCGTTTTGAATTGAACTTAGCACACTTTGGAGTGAAAGCCGGTTAAACTGGTCGAAGGAGAGTCAAACTCCACGCAGCTAAGGATGAGCCTACTCTGAAGATGATCAGTGACACTGGTCGAAACGTCAACTAACAAACACTGGCTGTGTTGGGAAGAAATTGTATTTGTACGTAAAATTCCTGTAGCTTCTTACTTTATAGCTGATCCACTCTGCGACCCAAACAGGACCCTGTGTAAGCCTGCTGCATCATTCTCTTCAGCACTCGGCTGTTGTGGATTCCTAATGAAACAGACAGCAAGCACTGCTGTTCCTGGCTCCAGTGTAGATTCCTTTTCATCATCAGGTATGCTCTCCTTTTGCCAAGATGGCTGGCTGCTAATGAAGGATGGCCCATTGTTTGACGTAGCCTTGGATGTTTCTCTCCAATTCCAGTATTTCTGCAGCAGTTGACCGACATCCAATTCAAATAGGCATCGGTAACCGCCTTCATAAGTCAGGTCATACATGTGAACCTTCAAAATAACAAGCAGAAAAGAAGGTCTGTAGTCACCCATGCAAAGCATTCAATATGTATGGCGATGGAGTTAGAAATAGCCATTAGAAGGTGACTAAGCATTTGAAAATAAGACTCTAAACAAAGAAGGCGGGATGGTGCATGAGTTAAAATAGTCCAAGATGCTTTGCTTACTGTACTGTAACCTGCGATCAGGCCCTCCTCTAACCCTGGGGAGTCAAGAGAAAAGAATAGAACGCCTGATCGCAGGTTAACTGTATTGCATACAAGAGGTGTTTGCACTGCATAAGCCTAGGTCAGCTGGTTTAAGGTCAGAGGAGTTAGTTACAGTTAGGTTTTGTTAGGGAGCAATCATTTGATGTGTGAACCATGCATATATTATTGCAAAGAGACAATTTCACAAAGGGACTACATGTAGCTACAGTGGAACCTCCACTAACGGCCACCTCTCTACAACAGCCAGGATTTTTCGTCCCGATCATGCGCCAATCCATACACCTTACTCTTATTGAAACCTCCCTACAACGGCCACCTCTCTACAACAGCCAGATAATTCTGCACCAGGGTGGCCTTTGTGGAGAGGTTCAACTGTATTATTGTACAAGGGGGTGTTTTTGTTATTACGTTGTATCGCACATTGATTTTACAACTTACCTTCCCATCGGCAGAGCCGATAGCCATTTGGTCTTGAACAGGATCAATAGCCAGTGATAGGAATGGATGGGCTGAAAGATATTTAGAGAAATCAAGTTTGTCATTACAGTGAGGAGCACCCTACTGGTCACTTGACAAAGTATTTGTCATTGATCAATTTTTGGCAACTTTGTGACATCTATTTGACAGCTTTCTGATGGCTTCCATAATTTAAACTAGCAAATCAAATTGCAAAAGAATTGTGTGGGATAGCAGGAGCTTGACAACTCTGCCTCTCATAGTTCCGTGGACAGTTAAAATGAAAGCCATAAAAATTTATGTTGTCAAAAGTTGTCAAAACGAATCAAAACCTTTGTCAAGTGGCAACGGTAGGGCACTCTGACTAGATCTGATGCACACCGTAACTTTTTTTAAAATTCCATTCCAAAGACAAAGACAAAAAAAGTTACAGAAATTACAAAAATTACAATTATTACATATACACAATATAGAAATAGAATAGCTACAACAGCCGCGCAATTGCTGTTGTGCATTTTATTTTGGAAAAATTTTGAACAATGCACACCGTAACTGCTTGAGAGTAAAATGTAAAGTTCTAGTGGAATCAGCCTACCTGACAAAATAGCTGACTGGTACAACAGACAGGACTGCTTAATATCCCACACCTACAATGTTCAGCAGTCAACAAAATTGATGAAAATTAATCAACTTTGTACAACAGCATGTAGTTAAAGGAGCTATGTCACGATATTTTAGGTCATTTTTGCGAAGTGCAAAATCACCTTAAAACTGAATAAAGCCTCAAAATAATAGTTTACTAAGATAGAAAAACACCAAAGAGGTAATAATAAACCAAACAGGAACAAGGATGGTTGAGGATGGAGAAGATTAAGACGGATTGTGAGCGGCGAACTTGAAAAAAAATTGGCCAATTTTTTCAACATGCGCCAACCGTGACGTAGCTCCTTTAAGAGTTAAAAGGTAAAGTCTTCACGAGCCTAGTGGTCCACAACTGCAGGAGCTTATCCCAGTTTCTGTATCATGAAGTTACTAGGAGTATTGCTACTCCCCTGGATGGGATGCGAGTCCATCGCAGGTTACCCCCCAGCATTTTGTCATTGGTACCTAGCTTTATACTCCTGGGTAGAGAGAGGCACTGTGAGAGTAAAGTATCTTGCCCAAGAACACAACACAATGACCTCAGCTAGAGATCAAATCTGGACCGCTCAGTTCAGAGTCCAGTGTGCTAACCATTAAGCCACCACATATCCAAAGTAATACTATTATTCAGACTGAATTTTTTTCAGCTTCTAGTATTCCATGCAATCGCACTGTAGTTCAAATTGACAAAGAATGTACGATGCAACAATATTACAACATTCTTTTGGTTTGAGAAAGATATTATTCTGTCAGTGACACAAGCTACTCGGAAAAAAAATTCCGAGTTCCCCCAACAGAAGTCGAACCTATGACCTTCCGCACACCGGCGGACGCTCTACCACTGAGCGACAGGAGACCCGTGGGAGCTAAGGCCATGTACATGTAACTAGGTTCAAATGTGGCAAACATCCCGCATACTGCTAGGATTAGATTTGTCGATGATTGAGAATTTGTGGAAAGAAATGATGGTATATTTTAAGCTTGGCAGAAATATGAGAAAGATAATGTATTATTCTGTCTTTTGATTTGTACACTGTCAGTACCTTAAAAGTTCTGTCTTCACTTGTGGATACAATGATGGACCCATTGTTGGGGCTAAACTGTGCACATGTCACATGACTGGTGTGTCCTTCCAGCAGGGTGTCCAGTTTACTGGTCTATATATAAATATTAATTACAATATTAATTAATAAATTATAATTATTACTAACAATAAATAATTTATTAGTTTTATTCAAAGAATCTAGTCTTGCCTGGCACAGTCTGAAGGCTGAAGCCTTATGTGCCACTCGGCATGAAGAGGATGAGTGTGAGTGATAGGGCTAGGAGGTGCAGGAGGGAAAAGAGAGGGAATTCCTCCTTCTCCTTTCCCCTCCCCATATCTAATTCCCGATTAAAGAGTAAGGTAGGAAATTAGGTCAAACTGGCCACACCACGAGAATGTATCGCAGTTTCTGTAGCATAAAGCTGACTAGGAGTATTGCTACTCCATCTGGGTGGGTCATGCTAGACTGTCACAGGTTACCACCAGACCAACCCACCCCTCAACCCCCCTCAGCATTTTATGCCAGTTGCTCTTACTAATAGTTCACCAGTACCCAGGCATTTATACCCTTGGCTGGAGAGAGGCACTGCGAGAGTTATTACATGTACATGTATGTGTCTTGCCCAAGAACACAGCACTTGAACCCAGTCTGCTTGATCTGGAGTCCAACACACTAACCATTAGGCCAACGCATCTCCCAAACATTCTCACACTAGCTGCTAAGAATCCGGGGGGGGGGGTACTCCCTTGTACTCCCTTATATAAGCTATATAAGTATGTGCGGTGCCAAAGGGTATGGTTTTTGAGCCGTTTTGGTCTGAAAACGGGTATAGATTTTGACCATTTTGGTCTCAAATATAAATAGGGTATGTTTTTGCCTACTGGTCTGAAATAGGGTATAGATTTTTGCCATTTTGACTATAAAATGGGGACATTTGCCCCAAAATTTTAAGGGTCAGGTCTGAAATAGGGTAGGGAAAATCATATTTTGGTCTGAAATAGGGTAAGGGTTTTAATAAGCGTGCCGCACACCCCCACCCAAATTTTTGGGGAGTACCCCCCCCCCCCGCACTAAGAATAATGTACTACAGCTACAATGTACATATACCACGTCACAGTGTGTTCCTGACACAGCTCACCTGGATATTCAGGACCCATATTTCTTTTCCAATGCACGCTGTGATCAGCCTGTCTGTCAGGCTAAAGCTAAGGTGCTGGATGTGCCCCAGGTCTTTCCCAACAGGTATGCCACTGCTATGATCGCTAGCTATAAATTATTGTAAAACAAAATATATGGTTACTCTAACAACTAATAATTTAATTTGATTTAATAAGCTTAGAACTGAATGTACCAGTCACTGGTCTTTGTTTGTGGTATTAGCTTCTTATATAAGTTATAGTCGAAGCTCCCGTAAGCGGACACCCTCGGGAAGCAGAAAAAGTGTCCACAACTGAAGCTGGCCACGTCACTTTAATATGGGAATGTGTAAATACAGAGTTTGTATGAGCTAGAGTTCAAACAAGGTTTTGTCAAAGCGGCCCTGTAAGTAGAGCTGTCCACTTATGATAGTGTCCGCTCAGAGAGCTTCAACAGTTACTACTTTAATAGTTACTGCAGTATCAAAGAAAGTTTGAATAAGTGCAAGCCTCCCAGTTTCATACATGTATATATATAGTTTGGGTAACTGAAGGTAACTGAGGGTAACTGAGGGTAATGAGGGTAACTGAGGGTAATGAGGGTAACTGAGGGAAATAAGGGTAACTGAGGGAAATAAGGGTGACTGAGGGTAATGAGGGTAATATTGAGGGTGACTGAGGGTAATATTGAGGGTAACTGAGGGTAACTGAGGATGATGAGGGTAACTGAGGGTAATGAGGTCACTGAGGGTTATGAGGGTAACTGCGGGAGATGAGGGTAACTGAGGGTAATGAGGGTAACTGAGAGTGATGAGGGTAACTGAGGGAGATGAGGGTAACTGAGGGTGATGAGGGTAACTCAGGGTGATGAGGGTAATTGAGGGAGATGAGGGTAACTGAGGGCGATGAGGGTAACTCAGGGTAATTGAGGATTAATGAGGATAACTGAGGGTGATTAGGGTAACTCAGGGTGATGAGTGTATACACTCATCACCCTGAGTTACCCTAATCACCCTCAGTTATCCTCATTAATCCTCAATTACCCTGAGTTACCCTCATCGCCCTCAGTTACCCTCATCTCCCTCAATTACCCTCATCACCCTGAGTTACCCTCATCACCCTCAGTTACCCTCATCTCCCTCAGTTACCCTCATCACTCTCAGTTATAACTGAGGGTAATGAGGGTAACTGAGGGTAACTGACTCTGAGGGAAATCAGGGTAACTGAGGGTGATGAGGGTAACTGAGGGTAATGTTAATGACATTGTCTCCGGTCCTTATTTCGAGCCCTGCAGTTACAGAACCTCTCTATCCACTGGACAGCCTGGAGCAGAATTAACCAGTTAGGAGGTCACTAAGTGAAGTAAGGTCTATGGATCCACACACAGTCAGGATGAAAATCCTGGCCAGTGAAGAGAGATGGGCCATTAGCGAGTGTCAGATTTTGTTATTCTATATCCCTTGAGTACGGAGTAAACCTACTGGAGTTTACTGGAAGTCTAGTTGCAACAAGGAAAATGACTAATAATCTTACTTAAGTTGTCAATAGCCAAAAGCTTGTTGATATTCCAGATATAAATAAAGTCTTCTGAGGCTGTGCAGAGAAGAAGGGGTCTGTCCTTTTGTCCAAAACAGGTTGCACTTATAATTCTGCTGTGACCAGATAACTGCAAGGGCTGAAAACCAAAGAAGAAATTATAATAAAATACCAGTATATTCCAGCATGTAGCCTATTACTGATCAGGCTTATAAACTGGACAGTCACGCAAAAAACGATTTTGGTCACGCAAACTGTTGCACTGAATTCAGTAACTCAAAATTCCAAGTGGACGTTAATGCATGGTTCAATTCCTACTGTTACCATCCCTCCCAGGCAACCCCTGGGACATTAAGTCAGCCCTTGCATTGTGGCTCGGGTTGGGGAATTTTGCAAGTAGTCTTGTCCCGGGGGGTAGGGGGTGGGGATGATTGAAGTATCTAGTCGCGCAAGGAATTATAGGGGAGAAAATTGCGTCGAACCACACGTAAGTCCCTTCAATATGTAAGCTATTTGTTGAAGGAAAACAATTGTGTAGGTTTTTATCACCTGTATTTGAAAAAACTGCAAGAGAGGAGCGTTAAAAGCCAAAGAAATGCGGGTGAGAAACAAAATGAATGGGAGAGAAGTTTCCTGACCTTTTTATGAGCCATACAATGTACAAGACCATGTCTATTTTGTGAAACCCGGGGGTGGGGAATAGGACGCCAAGTGAAGAAAAAATGGTAAATCCCCGGGGGTGTGCTTTTGGGGGTGATGGTAACAGTAGGAATTGAACCATGCATAAGGAGGGAGGAGGGGGTTCTGACCTGAACTGAACATCCAGTGGATGTAAAGTGGGAAACTTGTGAATATGTCGACAGCCCCTTAGTAGCGACTAATTTTTGTTTGTGAGTTCTTGTTAATTAAGATGGATTCAATTCCTGGAAGCAGCTGTTGCCATAGTAACCAGTTCTAACACATCAACCTTCACCTTTTGAATGACTATACTGTATAAAATTAATATCAGACAAGAACAGAATTCAAGATTTATTGGAAATGTAAAAATATTTTATGCTTTTAATAAAGAATATTTAAAATATTTTTAGTTCTCTCAGCTAGAATAATATCAGTACCAAATTTGATTATTTTAGCATACATCATACCTTTCTCGACAAGTCTCCAAGCCACCAAACACCTACAATAGTTTTTGTTAAAGGCAATGCGAGGAAATCGCTTGTGCAGGTCATTTGTAACTGGCCCGGAGATGAAGAAACTCGCAGCAAACCATCATGAGTTGCCGCCATTTTGTTCAAACGACAGCTCAGCAGTCGGTAGCGCAGGCTCATAATTCGAATCCAAGATGGCGACCTCTGCTGCTGTGAGTTCAGCGATAGATGCGGAATATATTGGAAAACTGATCAAAATTGTCAAGGAAACACTCGCTGTAAGTATCGTAATACTCTAAGAAAACACAAAAAAGGAGATCATGTAACCAGTTATTCTTACAATACTGGAATCAACAGCTTTATCACAATCATTCCTGAGGTGTTGATAAAGGGGTTGATAATTCTCATTGCCCAAATGACAAATCCCAGTCTCCCAGCCTATTATGTCCAAATCCCATTCCCAGTAGCACAATTGGTGCTTCAAATCCCAGTCCCAGTGAACTAAATCTCATTTTCCCAGTGAAGAAATAGGCAAATCCCAGTTCCCATTTATCCCTTCAGCAATCAGGATTGTTCAGGACCCTGAGACATTCCTGTTGACTAATGTTTTAAAGATTGTTATCATGAGATCAGGAAATGTAGCAATTGGTCTGTTCAGGACCCTCATTCCTGTTGACTTGTTTTACAGATTGTGATGAGATCAGCAAATATAGCAATTGATCAAAATGCAGAGGTTGACCTTGGAACGTAAGTAAATATTTAATTACTAAATGATCGTCCTGGGTTAAAAACTTTTGTTTTCGGGCGACTTATACAAATGTATGTTATAACATTAATATAAGTTGTGGCTAAAGCTTAATATCTTTGGCTTAAAATTTCAAGCCAATTTCAATGATTTTTCTTTTTCGTTTCTCAATGATATTCATTATGATAAACATAATCTGAAACAAAGGAGAATAAAATCAAACTGGCTTGAAAATGTTTAAATAACCAAAATTCAAACCACAACATACATGATGGTGTCAGACGTCAGACTGTAATGATATAATGCACCTATCAATGTTTTCCCTGACCCGGGGGGGGGGGGGGGGTCATACCCACGGGCATTTGACATTTCCTTTTATTTTGTGTGTCAATAGCCCCCACTGCAGAGCACCACCTTGTCAAATCCCCCCCCTATGAGATTCAAAACCGCATTTCGTACAGAAACATTTCCAGTCTGTCAAGTCCACCATATTCTTCCACCTTAGCCTTGGTTCTTGTCACTTTGGTTCTAAATTGTGCAAAAGTTAAGTCACTGGGATAAAAAAAATGACGATCGTAGAAGATGAATAAAACAAAGATTTGCTGTGATTTAATTGTGAACAAAAGCCCAACAATGTATCATTTGCATCACAAAAAGCTGCATAAAATATTGAAATGCCTGCACTCACCACGTTAACTCACATCGAGTGATCAGCACTTTGCTAAAACAGATTGGAGACTGGTAATGTCAAATTGCCCGACCCTGGGGAGCTCCCTGGATGTCAAATAAAATCAAAGCCCCTCCCCATGGGCTGAGAACTCGAGTCAACTGCCCGTGTATGCCCCATCCTCCCTCCCCTGGGTCGGGGAAAACATTGATAGGTGCATAAGAAGACATTTTCACTGCATTAAGCTGTAATGGTTTTCACTAGAGACGCAAGCACAAGCGCAAGCAACATGTACGGCAATGAAACAGGAGCCCTATGATGGGCACATAACAACTGGTTTTATCCTGTTTTTAATCAATTATTTTTTGTTTTCTCTTTCTACAGGAAAACAGCTGAGGGGGCAAACAACAGACTAGAGAAAAGTTTAGAAGATTTCTACAATGCATGTGACCAGTTGCAGCTTTGTTTGGTAAAAACATTTGAATGTTTAATATTGGCTCCCTAACTTCTACAGAGGTCCTTAAAAAGGATGCAAATGGTTTAAGAACATTCTAATACAAAATGTGTAGCATAGATTTGTTGAAATTCAGGTTATTGAAAAAGTTATGACATCATAAAGACCTATTTTCATACATTTTCTTTAAGGTTTTTTGTTTTGTTTTATGTTTAAACGGTAACTCCATGCTAGAGATGATGAAAGAAGTTAAGCTGCCTCCAATCTGAAAAACTTGAATCTTCATCACTTTTCCTTCGAGTTTAACTGACATTGTGTATCAAAAATTCCAGAACATCTAAGAATATGTCAATATTGTTCATCTAATGAGGAAGAAAATGAATTTCACTTCCTTTTTACCTGCAATTTACATAAGTGTATAAGAAAAAAGTTATTTGAAGATATAAATTTGAAATGCCCCAATTTTAATACAGCTAACTCTTAGTAATCCTTATAAAATATTATTTCTTTTCAATAACATAGATCCTTTTATTTGTAAGAAATTAGGTTATTTTATCTTTGAAGCATTCCAGAAAAAAACCAATCATCATGATTGTAATTAATTAATTAATCAGTTAATTTGTTGTATTTTTATTTCTATCATTGTCACTTTTTCTTTTTATATATTTATATTTCTTTATTATGCAATACCATCTATGTAAATGGAATGCAAATATTATTGTTGTTGTTGTTGTTGTTGTTGTTGTTATTCTAGGGGCTCATGAGAGAAACAGAAAATCAAACACGGGACAGCGCCAAGTACACACCGAAACCTGTGATCAGCAGCAGAACAGAAAACAGTGCAGGCACACAGACATACACCGAGTATCTATCCACAGTTCGGACTCAAATAACAACCAGCAAGGAACTCCACGATATGCTCTCAGAATTCTGCTTGGCTCAGCTGCCCTAGTTTATCAAAGTTCTGTTAATTGTTAATATTACATGTAAATTACTTGGTTTAATTAATTAATTAATTAATTACATGTAAATTAATTGGTGACAACATCAAGAGAGGTGTCTGTCATCAGTCTGTGTAAGAGAGGTTCAGCAAGCGGCAGAGCACCTGTGAGATTATTCTGCTCTGGTTCAACTGTCCACACACTCAGTAGTTTTTCTTTGATAGATCATCAGGACCACAGGGGAACAAGCAACCTCGTTCCCAGGGTCTCTCTTCTTCCCGCCAAAAGCGAGAGAACGAGAGACTCTGCATTCTCTTGCTTTTGGCGGGAAGAAGAGAGACCCTGGGAACGAGGTTGGGGAACAAGTGCCGTTTTTAGCAAATCTTCATAGAAGCACTCGAACAGTTGCCGAATCATTTTATCCAATCAAAAACTAGCGCGAGCACACACGAGTACTCCGAAAGCAATTACACCAGCAAAGACGTCATGTTGCTTAGCAACTTCGGGGATGAAAACCGTGGGCTCAGTGCTGTGTTGCCATCAACTGTTCCAGTGAAACACAGTGTTGACCTTTGTTGCTGAGTTAAACACATACTTCAGCGTTGATTGGAAGGCAAGGAAACAGTCACAAGGACAGTTCTGTACAAACTGCACTGGTTGCCAGTCGAACATAGGATTAAGCTTATATACAAGTTGTTGCTGTTGACATACAAAGCACTAAATGGTTCAGCTCCCAAATATATATCTGACTAAGTAAACAACTAGTTCTACCAACTTATAATTTACGCACTTATGGTTTTGGGCTTTCTCTTATGCTGCACCCTCCCTGTGGAATTATTTGCCACAGGAAATTAAGTTCGCCCCTTCTGTGTCAAATTTTAAAGGACAAATTACCTCTTTGAGAGAGCCTATGAACATGTCATAAATTATTGGAGACTGAGACACTGAGTTTTAATTAGTATAATTAATAGATAATTGTATACTTATAGACTAACTCTGTTATTTTAACTTTTTTAGACTTTTGTAAGCCATATTATTGTAAGGGAGTTTACACTTGTCTTGTAAAGCGCTATTGGGCAATATTGGAAATAGCGCTATATATATAAATAAATAAATAAATATTATTATTATTCAATTATTATAGTAGCCAATCCCAATAACACTAGGGATACGTAGCCTCCTCCGCAGGCAACTCTTACATAAAGGCACGAGTGAGAGACTGGTACGGAGGACAAAAAGGTGACTGAGTGGGAAGGGGGACAGCCTTTCGCTCGCCTCGGCCCCAGTGCCCGCTCTTTTCCGGAGAGCCAGGAGTTGCCTGCGGAGGAGGCTAGGGATACGTATCTTATCAGTGAGAATTTGTATTAACTGAGTGACATCCAGCAATGCATCTGACAGACTTGAGCTCCACTGACACTGCCAACTGGGCAAGATCTTTACCTTGACTATTAATACTTAAAGGGACTGTTAAAGCCGGGGTACTCCCTAATATATAATAAAACTATACGAGGAGGCTCCACCCGAAAGGGGTAGCTTTTTCTATCCGAAGGTATATAAAAGGGTAGGGATTTTACGAGTTGAAGTATAGAAAAGGGTAGGGAAAACTGTCATTTAGGTGTTCAAAAAGGCCTTTCAAAATATCTCGAACAGACGCACCTAACAGCTGATTCATCCAATATTTTAAGGTGCTACTCAAGCGAAAATTTAGTAAAAGGGTTACAATGTTTCAACTTTACTGTATGTGAAAGGGGTACCATTTTCTATGGAATGTATATGAAAGGGTTACAATATAGTGTTTGTAATGTGTGGCAATACGATGTCAAATACAGTCGTGGGTACACATGAATGCCATTTTCCCGCCACTTAACATGGGTTTAGTGGAAATATCTCGTTCACGCTTCAAGCAATCCAAAAACTCTATGCTCATCTCATTAATCTATATTATGGGGTGTTTTGTAAATTGTTGGGTATGTTTGGGAGGAAATAGTTTTTTCTCAAAGGAGTTGTAAAACTTAGGGAAATAAGAAGTTTTAAAATTAGAATTTGATGTTCGCAAGAGCACCCGCGTGGGTATCAACTGTCTGTTGGTGTTCCAGAAATCTTTTCCTTCTCCTCTTAAAATTTAATTGAAATTCACGTGTACCCCGCCTAAAGGACATGTATTGATCAGAATATACTACATTTAAACTTAAAATGTCCGCTAACAAGAGGTGTCCGCCTATGGAAGGTGTCCGTTAGCAGAGGTTCGACTGTACAATTGCAATACAATTTTTTATAGTGGATAAATAAAGATTCATTGTGTCTAGATACCCGCGGCAGCCGGGAAGTGTTTTCAAAAAACTAGATACCCGGCAGTCTGAAATTCTAATAGAATTTACACGAAATATCTCATTTAATTCTTCTGAGAATAGTCTATCTTTGTTTAGAAATGTCAAGCGATTTCAAACATTATTTTGGCTTCGTAGTTGAGGAATTCTTCGAGCTTGGGCATACTATAAAATCTCGATGTTTTCGACACTTAGAAGATATTCGTGCTCTTACTCACGGAATCAACTCTCAGAATATCCACAAAAATTATCATTGAAACCACCTGAGATTATTCGATCTTTGTTCAGAAATGCCAAGCGATTATAAATAATGTTTTGGTTTTGTAGTGGACGAATTCTCCGAGCTTGGGCATACTATAGAATCTCGACTCACGGGCACGGTTTTTCAAAAAACTAGATACCCGGCAATTAGTTAGAAATTCATAGATGTGTTGCCAGTGCAAAGTGTACAACTTGAATATATAGAAGCCTGAAGTTCAGAAATCGCTTGGTATTTCTACACAGAGATCGAATACTCTCAGCAGGTTCGAATGAAAATTTTCGTGGAAAAACTGTAAGAGGTTCTGACTGCCGGGTATATAGTTTTTTGAAAAACCGTGCCCGTACGTCCCGGGCCGTACGTCACACCACGAATTTTCTAAGTGCCGAGAACAAAGCTCGGACATTTTGTCAATATCTGACCAAAGATCGAATACTCTCGGGAGGTTTCAATGATAATTTTTGTGGAAATTCATCATCTATGAATTTCTAACTAACTGCCGGGTATCTTGTTTTTTGAAAAACCGTGCCCGTGAGTCGAGATTCTATAGTATGCCCAAGCTCGGAGAATTCGTCCATTACAAAACCAAAACATTATTTATAATCGCTTGGCATTTCTGAACAAAGATCGAATAATCTCAGGTGGTTTCAATGATAATTTTTGTGGATATTCTGAGAGTTGATTCCGTGAGTAAGAGCACGAATATCTTCTAAGTGTCGAAAACATCGAGATTTTATAGTTATGCCCAAGCTCGAAGAATTCCTCAACTACGAAGCCAAAATAATGTTTGAAATCGCTTGACATTTCTAAACAAAGATAGACTATTCTCAGAAGAATTAAATGAGATATTTCGTATAAATTATATTAGATTTCAGACTGCCGGGTATCTAGTTTTTTTAAACACTTCCCGGCTGCCGGGTATCTAGACACAATGTAAAATATAGGCTTTCAACAGTGTTTTCCGTAGCGCGCGGTCAGGGGGACTGAGACCGTGTAATACGGTCTCATATCTGCTCTCGTCTTTGTATTCGCACTCTAAAATGCCATGTCGTATAATAATGCGAGTTATAAACCGTGTTGTTGTTTTGGCTAAGTTTAAAGCTTTCTGAGTAGAAACTGTAATATCTAACCAGAAAAAAAGTCCATTGCTTGAAGTGGCTGCCCAACCAATCAGAATTTTGCGGGCAGAAAATGGACAACAAATGGGGCTCTTAGGCGTTCCTCCTTAGAGTCTTTGCTGCTTTCGTGGCCTCTTCGGTTTGAGATGGGCTCGTCCGACCTCAGACGGAGGCCTGAGTTTGTGTTTTTGGACAACGAGATTTTCGATCCAAGGAAAATTTTTCGGGAGAGAATCGGCCAAAAATTGTCCACCGAAAAAAAAAAATTCTCGAACAATTTTTTCCAAAAAAAAAAGTTTCCAAATTTCTTTAAGACTCTAGTTCTTCGAGCTCGGAAAATCGGCCAGGGAGAGAGAGTTTAAGTTAGGTTTAAGAATCGTTAAGTTGTATTTTATTTTAGTTTAGTTGAGCTAAAATCCGGGGCCCGCGGCTTTCGTGGCCTCTTCGCTGTTGAGTTAAGTTAGGTTTGAGTTGGCCTCCTGCAACTACTTTTGTTGACCCTTGTCATGTGTAACGCAGGTTTGTTCAATTGTCACGCATTCGTTTCCAACTGTTTCTTTGCCTGGTAGTTAAAGGAAGATGTAAAAACAACTGCCCCTCACAGAACCGTTTTTATTTTATAGTCAGTCAACTATTGGACTGGAGGTGGGGATTTGCACTCCCAGGGTGGGTAGGCTCAGTCTCCAGCTGTGGGTGTTTCGGTGTGCCTGCGATCCTCTCCACCTGGATCGCGGACTGGGGGAGCATGCGTAGCTGACTGCTCTGACATTCAACCCTTCGAGTCTTTGACAACAACAACAACAACAACAATTTTTATTTTGCATTTATAAAAATTAGGTTACATTTTTTGGATAAATTATTTTAATAGTAGTTCGTATTGTATTTGAGTAATTAGCTAATTATAGTAAATGCCTAGAGGTTAAATGAACTGGAAGGTTTTCTAGTTAACCTCTAGCCTGTTTATGTTATGTTTATGTTTGAGTTTGACCACTCGGTAACAAATGTAACTTTTCAAAATGTTTGGAAAATATTATTTATCTCAAAACACCAATGCAGTCCAATCTCTTTTTTATTTCTTTCACGTTACGCTTTTAACATCCAAGAATTGCATTATTTTCTAATCGACGACACCAAACGTTATTTTCCTTTTTAACTACAATTCGCAATTTTAAAACTTAAACCACCCAAGTAAAATTAATAAAATATAAAAAACGTTTGAATATTCTCTGACTGGAAACATTCGATCGTCCATTGAATATAATCAACTTGACCAGCACAAAACTGTTTGCCAGGAAAACAAGCCACATCGCTTGATTTTTGATAACTTAAAATACACTATACTAAAGCCAATCTGCCAACTCAAAACAACCAACATGATCTACAGTTTCCAATCCAATCTTTTCATGATCCATAACACCATTCTTTACCACTCCAAAAAATAGCTCTTGCACGCATTGCGTGCCTATGTTTTTGAGTTGCAGTAAAACATTAAAAAAACACTGCACTTATTAGTACATGATGAAAAGCTCTAAAACCTATTTTTTTTAAATATATATTTTACTCTTTAGCTTTTCGGTCGGAAACGCAGTAACAACTTGCTTTCTTCTATCGTCGTAAATTACCGTTATAATGTAACAGGAAGCTCCCGATTTTCCATGGCTTCCCACTTGTGTGGCAAAGTTTTTTTGGTACACGCTTCTGTGCATGTTTGACCGGTGAGGACGTTTGACTGTTGGTCTACTCAGGGTCAGTTGAACCATTTCCCAAACATCAGATGGGTTTTTGCTAAAGAAGACACTTTTCCCTGGTTTATGGAACATATGATTTTTCTGTATATGGTCCATCTTAGTTTTAAGTTCTTGCTCTTATTGTGGTCGTCTACTCTCTTGCTGCTCAGTCCCGTTAATGCGGCACCGCGGAAACACGTTTTTTGTGACGTCACAGTGATCAGGTGACCATGCTTCGAGTGTCGCTTCAAGTTCGAAGAAGGTATCGGGTGTTTTGCGTGGTTTTAAGACGGAAAATATCCTTGATACTTCTCATTTTTTGTGAGTTTGACCCCCGAAAAAAAAAAATTCTCGAACAATTTTTTCCAAAAAAAAAAGTTTCCAAATTTCTTTAAGACTCTAGTTCTTCGAGCTCGGAAAATCGGCCAGGGAGAGAGAGTTTAAGTTAGGTTTAAGAATCGTTAAGTTGTATTTTATTTTAGTTTAGTTGAGCTAAAATCCGGGGCCCGCGGCTTTCGTGGCCTCTTCGCTGTTGAGTTAAGTTAGGTTTGAGTTGGCCTCCTGCAACTACTTTTGTTGACCCTTGTCATGTGTAACGCAGGTTTGTTCAATTGTCACGCATTCGTTTCCAACTGTTTCTTTGCCTGGTAGTTAAAGGAAGATGTAAAAACAACTGCCCCTCACAGAACCGTTTTTATTTTATAGTCAGTCAACTATTGGACTGGAGGTGGGGATTTGCACTCCCAGGGTGGGGTAGGCTCAGTCTCCAGCTGTGGGTGTTTCGGTGTGCCTGCGATCCTCTCCACCTGGATCGCGGACTGGGGGAGCATGCGTAGCTGACTGCTCTGACATTCAACCCTTCGAGTCTTTGACAACAACAACAACAACAACAATTTTTATTTTGCATTTATAAAAATTAGGTTACATTTTTTGGATAAATTATTTTAATAGTAGTTCGTATTGTATTTGAGTAATTAGCTAATTATAGTAAATGCCTAGAGGTTAAATGAACTGGAAGGTTTTCTAGTTAACCTCTAGCCTGTTTATGTTATGTTTATGTTTGAGTTTGACCACTCGGTAACAAATGTAACTTTTCAAAATGTTTGGAAAATATTATTTATCTCAAAACACCAATGCAGTCCAATCTCTTTTTTATTTCTTTCACGTTACGCTTTTAACATCCAAGAATTGCATTATTTTCTAATCGACGACACCAAACGTTATTTTCCTTTTTAACTACAATTCGCAATTTTAAAACTTAAACCACCCAAGTAAAATTAATAAAATATAAAAAACGTTTGAATATTCTCTGACTGGAAACATTCGATCGTCCATTGAATATAATCAACTTGACCAGCACAAAACTGTTTGCCAGGAAAACAAGCCACATCGCTTGATTTTTGATAACTTAAAATACACTATACTAAAGCCAATCTGCCAACTCAAAACAACCAACATGATCTACAGTTTCCAATCCAATCTTTTCATGATCCATAACACCATTCTTTACCACTCCAAAAAATAGCTCTTGCACGCATTGCGTGCCTATGTTTTTGAGTTGCAGTAAAACATTTAAAAAAACACTGCACTTATTAGTACATGATGAAAAGCTCTAAAACCTATTTTTTTTAAATATATATTTTACTCTTTAGCTTTTCGGTCGGAAACGCAGTAACAACTTGCTTTCTTCTATCGTCGTAAATTACCGTTATAATGTAACAGGAAGCTCCCGATTTTCCATGGCTTCCCACTTGTGTGGCAAAGTTTTTTTGGTACACGCTTCTGTGCATGTTTGACCGGTGAGGACGTTTGACTGTTGGTCTACTCAGGGTCAGTTGAACCATTTCCCAAACATCAGATGGGTTTTTGCTAAAGAAGACACTTTTCCCTGGTTTATGGAACATATGATTTTTCTGTATATGGTCCATCTTAGTTTTAAGTTCTTGCTCTTATTGTGGTCGTCTACTCTCTTGCTGCTCAGTCCCGTTAATGCGGCACCGCGGAAACACGTTTTTGTGACGTCACAGTGATCAGGTGACCATGCTTCGAGTGTCGCTTCAAGTTCGAAGAAGGTATCGGGTGTTTTGCGTGGTTTTAAGACGGAAAATATCCTTGATACTTCTCATTTTTTGTGAGTTTGACCCCCGAAAAAAAAAAAATTCTCGAACAATTTTTTCCAAAAAAAAAGTTTCCAAATTTCTTTAAGACTCTAGTTCTTCGAGCTCGGAAAATCGGCCAGGGAGAGAGAGTTTAAGTTAGGTTTAAGAATCGTTAAGTTGTATTTTATTTTAGTTTAGTTGAGCTAAAATCCGGGGCCCGCGGCTTTCGTGGCCTCTTCGCTGTTGAGTTAAGTTAGGTTTGAGTTGGCCTCCTGCAACTACTTTTGTTGACCCTTGTCATGTGTAACGCAGGTTTGTTCAATTGTCACGCATTCGTTTCCAACTGTTTCTTTGCCTGGTAGTTAAAGGAAGATGTAAAAACAACTGCCCCTCACAGAACCGTTTTTATTTTATAGTCAGTCAACTATTGGACTGGAGGTGGGGATTTGCACTCCCAGGGTGGGGTAGGCTCAGTCTCCAGCTGTGGGTGTTTCGGTGTGCCTGCGATCCTCTCCACCTGGATCGCGGACTGGGGGAGCATGCGTAGCTGACTGCTCTGACATTCAACCCTTCGAGTCTTTGACAACAACAACAACAACAACAATTTTTATTTTGCATTTATAAAAATTAGGTTACATTTTTTGGATAAATTATTTTAATAGTAGTTCGTATTGTATTTGAGTAATTAGCTAATTATAGTAAATGCCTAGAGGTTAAATGAACTGGAAGGTTTTCTAGTTAACCTCTAGCCTGTTTATGTTATGTTTATGTTTGAGTTTGACCACTCGGTAACAAATGTAACTTTTCAAAATGTTTGGAAAATATTATTTATCTCAAAACACCAATGCAGTCCAATCTCTTTTTTATTTCTTTCACGTTACGCTTTTAACATCCAAGAATTGCATTATTTTCTAATCGACGACACCAAACGTTATTTTCCTTTTTAACTACAATTCGCAATTTTAAAACTTAAACCACCCAAGTAAAATTAATAAAATATAAAAAACGTTTGAATATTCTCTGACTGGAAACATTCGATCGTCCATTGAATATAATCAACTTGACCAGCACAAAACTGTTTGCCAGGAAAACAAGCCACATCGCTTGATTTTGATAACTTAAAATACACTATACTAAAGCCAATCTGCCAACTCAAAACAACCAACATGATCTACAGTTTCCAATCCAATCTTTTCATGATCCATAACACCATTCTTTACCACTCCAAAAAATAGCTCTTGCACGCATTGCGTGCCTATGTTTTTGAGTTGCAGTAAAACATTTAAAAAAACACTGCACTTATTAGTACATGATGAAAAGCTCTAAAACCTATTTTTTTTAAATATATATTTTACTCTTTAGCTTTTCGGTCGGAAACGCAGTAACAACTTGCTTTCTTCTATCGTCGTAAATTACCGTTATAATGTAACAGGAAGCTCCCGATTTTCCATGGCTTCCCACTTGTGTGGCAAAGTTTTTTTGGTACACGCTTCTGTGCATGTTTGACCGGTGAGGACGTTTGACTGTTGGTCTACTCAGGGTCAGTTGAACCATTTCCCAAACATCAGATGGGTTTTTGCTAAAGAAGACACTTTTCCCTGGTTTATGGAACATATGATTTTTCTGTATATGGTCCATCTTAGTTTTAAGTTCTTGCTCTTATTGTGGTCGTCTACTCTCTTGCTGCTCAGTCCCGTTAATGCGGCACCGCGGAAACACGTTTTTGTGACGTCACAGTGATCAGGTGACCATGCTTCGAGTGTCGCTTCAAGTTCGAAGAAGGTATCGGGTGTTTTGCGTGGTTTTAAGACGGAAAATATCCTTGATACTTCTCATTTTTTGTGAGTTTGACCCCCGAAAAAAAAAAAATTCTCGAACAATTTTTTCCAAAAAAAAAAGTTTCCAAATTTCTTTAAGACTCTAGTTCTTCGAGCTCGGAAAATCGGCCAGGGAGAGAGAGTTTAAGTTAGGTTTAAGAATCGTTAAGTTGTATTTTATTTTAGTTTAGTTGAGCTAAAATCCGGGGCCCGCGGCTTTCGTGGCCTCTTCGCTGTTGAGTTAAGTTAGGTTTGAGTTGGCCTCCTGCAACTACTTTTGTTGACCCTTGTCATGTGTAACGCAGGTTTGTTCAATTGTCACGCATTCGTTTCCAACTGTTTCTTTGCCTGGTAGTTAAAGGAAGATGTAAAAACAACTGCCCCTCACAGAACCGTTTTTATTTTATAGTCAGTCAACTATTGGACTGGAGGTGGGGATTTGCACTCCCAGGGTGGGGTAGGCTCAGTCTCCAGCTGTGGGTGTTTCGGTGTGCCTGCGATCCTCTCCACCTGGATCGCGGACTGGGGGAGCATGCGTAGCTGACTGCTCTGACATTCAACCCTTCGAGTCTTTGACAACAACAACAACAACAACAATTTTTATTTTGCATTTATAAAAATTAGGTTACATTTTTTGGATAAATTATTTTAATAGTAGTTCGTATTGTATTTGAGTAATTAGCTAATTATAGTAAATGCCTAGAGGTTAAATGAACTGGAAGGTTTTCTAGTTAACCTCTAGCCTGTTTATGTTATGTTTATGTTTGAGTTTGACCACTCGGTAACAAATGTAACTTTTCAAAATGTTTGGAAAATATTATTTATCTCAAAACACCAATGCAGTCCAATCTCTTTTTTATTTCTTTCACGTTACGCTTTTAACATCCAAGAATTGCATTATTTTCTAATCGACGACACCAAACGTTATTTTCCTTTTTAACTACAATTCGCAATTTTAAAACTTAAACCACCCAAGTAAAATTAATAAAATATAAAAAACGTTTGAATATTCTCTGACTGGAAACATTCGATCGTCCATTGAATATAATCAACTTGACCAGCACAAAACTGTTTGCCAGGAAAACAAGCCACATCGCTTGATTTTTGATAACTTAAAATACACTATACTAAAGCCAATCTGCCAACTCAAAACAACCAACATGATCTACAGTTTCCAATCCAATCTTTTCATGATCCATAACACCATTCTTTACCACTCCAAAAAATAGCTCTTGCACGCATTGCGTGCCTATGTTTTTGAGTTGCAGTAAAACATTTAAAAAAACACTGCACTTATTAGTACATGATGAAAAGCTCTAAAACCTATTTTTTTTAAATATATATTTTACTCTTTAGCTTTTCGGTCGGAAACGCAGTAACAACTTGCTTTCTTCTATCGTCGTAAATTACCGTTATAATGTAACAGGAAGCTCCCGATTTTCCATGGCTTCCCACTTGTGTGGCAAAGTTTTTTTGGTACACGCTTCTGTGCATGTTTGACCGGTGAGGACGTTTGACTGTTGGTCTACTCAGGGTCAGTTGAACCATTTCCCAAACATCAGATGGGTTTTTGCTAAAGAAGACACTTTTCCCTGGTTTATGGAACATATGATTTTTCTGTATATGGTCCATCTTAGTTTTAAGTTCTTGCTCTTATTGTGGTCGTCTACTCTCTTGCTGCTCAGTCCCGTTAATGCGGCACCGCGGAAACACGTTTTTGTGACGTCACAGTGATCAGGTGACCATGCTTCGAGTGTCGCTTCAAGTTCGAAGAAGGTATCGGGTGTTTTGCGTGGTTTTAAGACGGAAAATATCCTTGATACTTCTCATTTTTTGTGAGTTTGACCCCCGAAAAAAAAAAAATTCTCGAACAATTTTTTCCAAAAAAAAAGTTTCCAAATTTCTTTAAGACTCTAGTTCTTCGAGCTCGGAAAATCGGCCAGGGAGAGAGAGTTTAAGTTAGGTTTAAGAATCGTTAAGTTGTATTTTATTTTAGTTTAGTTGAGCTAAAATCCGGGGCCCGCGGCTTTCGTGGCCTCTTCGCTGTTGAGTTAAGTTAGGTTTGAGTTGGCCTCCTGCAACTACTTTTGTTGACCCTTGTCATGTGTAACGCAGGTTTGTTCAATTGTCACGCATTCGTTTCCAACTGTTTCTTTGCCTGGTAGTTAAAGGAAGATGTAAAAACAACTGCCCCTCACAGAACCGTTTTTATTTTATAGTCAGTCAACTATTGGACTGGAGGTGGGGATTTGCACTCCCAGGGTGGGGTAGGCTCAGTCTCCAGCTGTGGGTGTTTCGGTGTGCCTGCGATCCTCTCCACCTGGATCGCGGACTGGGGGAGCATGCGTAGCTGACTGCTCTGACATTCAACCCTTCGAGTCTTTGACAACAACAACAACAACAACAATTTTTATTTTGCATTTATAAAAATTAGGTTACATTTTTTGGATAAATTATTTTAATAGTAGTTCGTATTGTATTTGAGTAATTAGCTAATTATAGTAAATGCCTAGAGGTTAAATGAACTGGAAGGTTTTCTAGTTAACCTCTAGCCTGTTTATGTTATGTTTATGTTTGAGTTTGACCACTCGGTAACAAATGTAACTTTTCAAAATGTTTGGAAAATATTATTTATCTCAAAACACCAATGCAGTCCAATCTCTTTTTTATTTCTTTCACGTTACGCTTTTAACATCCAAGAATTGCATTATTTTCTAATCGACGACACCAAACGTTATTTTCCTTTTTAACTACAATTCGCAATTTTAAAACTTAAACCACCCAAGTAAAATTAATAAAATATAAAAAACGTTTGAATATTCTCTGACTGGAAACATTCGATCGTCCATTGAATATAATCAACTTGACCAGCACAAAACTGTTTGCCAGGAAAACAAGCCACATCGCTTGATTTTTGATAACTTAAAATACACTATACTAAAGCCAATCTGCCAACTCAAAACAACCAACATGATCTACAGTTTCCAATCCAATCTTTTCATGATCCATAACACCATTCTTTACCACTCCAAAAAATAGCTCTTGCACGCATTGCGTGCCTATGTTTTTGAGTTGCAGTAAAACATTTAAAAAAACACTGCACTTATTAGTACATGATGAAAAGCTCTAAAACCTATTTTTTTAAATATATATTTTACTCTTTAGCTTTTCGGTCGGAAACGCAGTAACAACTTGCTTTCTTCTATCGTCGTAAATTACCGTTATAATGTAACAGGAAGCTCCCGATTTTCCATGGCTTCCCACTTGTGTGGCAAAGTTTTTTTGGTACACGCTTCTGTGCATGTTTGACCGGTGAGGACGTTTGACTGTTGGTCTACTCAGGGTCAGTTGAACCATTTCCCAAACATCAGATGGGTTTTTGCTAAAGAAGACACTTTTCCCTGGTTTATGGAACATATGATTTTTCTGTATATGGTCCATCTTAGTTTTAAGTTCTTGCTCTTATTGTGGTCGTCTACTCTCTTGCTGCTCAGTCCCGTTAATGCGGCACCGCGGAAACACGTTTTTGTGACGTCACAGTGATCAGGTGACCATGCTTCGAGTGTCGCTTCAAGTTCGAAGAAGGTATCGGGTGTTTTGCGTGGTTTTAAGACGGAAAATATCCTTGATACTTCTCATTTTTTGTGAGTTTGACCGCCTCAAATGGGTCTTAAATACCCAAACCTTGACCGTAACGAATTGCGGTACAGGAGAGTCATTTTGTGTGGAGTAGTGTACTGCTGACGAGCGTTGCGTTGATATTTTGAGTCGCCCCTCGACATTGAAATTATCCAGATCCAGAAAAGCAGAAGACTGTTACTGTATGTAGCTTCTGCAAGGAGTTTGAGGACTGGTTGGATTTAAAGTGTAATTTGCATCATGCGATAGAGGTAAGTTGAAAGACATTTTTGTGTTTGTGAAATTCACGCTCGCCATGCCGACATGTGGCGCTTGTTGTTCATTTTAGAGAAAATAATACGCTCGCAAAGACTCTCGCGTCAAAGAAACTTTGATAAGAAATTTTGCCTTTAAAGATTGACTTGTTTGCCGTTTCAATAACCTCTCTGCGCCTTTATATAATGGGTGAAATCATTTTTTTGTGCCTGCCGCCCGTCGCGAGGCTGAAGAAGACAATAAATTATGGTATTAAATTACATCTGTGGCACGATTTACGGACAGGATTTTAGCGTAAGGTTTCTTGTCAGGCCTGACAACCTTACAAGCGGGCCGAGAGGGGACTGGCGACTGCTGGGAGCTGGGAGAGGAGATATTGTTTTTTTTCGCCGAGATCATTCGCAGAGTTTATTATAACATAGCTGCTAGCTATCACTCAAAAGTTTTCTTGGATGAATCGTCGGAAATCTTTCATCTCTTGTCGTTTGCTCAATTAATGGGTGTAATGGAATGCTTTATTTCGCCGATTACAACTTGCTCTATGTAAAAGTTTGCGTAAGGTGAGTACATTAAAATCATTTTTTGTAAGCCTGCAAGTCAATAGAAGCGTAATAATAAGAGTTTGCACGAGGCGAACTCTAGCTTCTTGAGTGCTCTCCAAACTTCCAAAGTGCATCATAACTCGATAATGCACAGCTAAAAGCATGAGCCAATTGTTTAATAACATTTATTGCGATTCAAACCATTTTTTGGACAAATTAAAAGGAAAATTGAGATCATAAGCGAGTGTTTGTACACCGAACATTGAACGCGAAATAATTTTTGGTTTCGAAGGAATTTGTGAGCCTTTTTTCGCCGGTCATTTGCTTATGAAAAAAAAGAAAAGCAATCCACAGTTACATCTCAATGAAGTTTTCTAAAGTACTAAACAGGAAAAAAATGGGAAAATAACCAATTTTGAAGCGAAATTTAAGCTTTTTTTAAAAGCTTATTCAAAAACAGCTACGTGATTTTACAACTTCAGAAAACGGTAAACAAACTCTTAACGGGATAAATTCTGCTCGTAAAATGGCTTATTCTGCCTGCAAGCAATGCTCGTAAAAATCGCTTATTATGCTCAAACTTCTGCTCGAATTCTGCTCCGTACCCTGACTTCAAAGTATGTGATGTGATCTCATGTGTGTCCGTTTTGGCTAATGCTCGAGATATCACATTATTGCAAGGTTTTTTTCCATTTGTTTTGTATTTAGTTTTCAATTTTTTCTTTCAACTGTTATGCATATCATTAGTGTTACTGATTTTCCCTTATTCTGCTCCAACTCTGCTCGAAGATGCCTTATTTTATGCCGGCAGAATGCTCGCCTCAAAAATCGCTTAAGTCTTTATATTATGCTCGAAATTTATCCAAGCCTAGAGCTGAGTGAGCTTATCATTAGTACAGGTCGTCTTTATTGTGAAAAAAGTATTCCTGGCGTTGAGAACTGTTTCGTAAATCGTAAGATGTACGGACCCTGTACGGCTTTTAAGTACACTTTTGTGTCACAAGTTATTTCCTAATATCATGCCATACATTTAGTATTTCCAAGGCTATCAGTTGAGCGCTAATAGTGCTTGGTTACATTTTGCCACATAACTTCGCAGCAGCAACATTGGCAATATTTGGCCTTGCATTAATTTATTTCCTCCCTACCTCAGGGGGGTTGGTTTATATTTATCGACAGCTTGTATTTGTTTGGGTCTTGTTAGGAGTAATTCACATATTCTAATAGATATTTAAAAATATTATTAGTTATTTCCCAGGTATTTTAGTATTGTTATTAATTTTTAATAAAGGCTCTCTTATATCCCACACTATGCTTGGTTGACTGAGTTTTAGGATTTAGTGATTTCTATTTTATAAGCTTAAATGCATATGGTAGTTTAGAGCGTCTCGGACCTCCACTCAAACACGAGGTGCTCTTCTATCTAACACCAGTAGGGAAATTAATTGTTAAGGAAAATTGTATTAGCTAAATAGCAGTACCTACATGCCCAGCTAAACGAAAAAGATATAGTCTGTTAAACTGAACTACCCGTTTATCTTTAACAAAGTGATTTTAAAACAGGAAAGAAATGAAAACAAAGAAATAAAACGACCCACAATTTTGAGTTCTCGTTTTTCCCTTACATAGGGTGTCATTTTTTGGTTTTGGGACAAAGGGTATCAATTTTTTATTTTCTACCCTTAAATAGGGTCAGGGTTCAAGAACCTTCATGGCACACACCTAGAGTACCCCCCTCCCCCTGGGGCAGTTTTATAGTAATATTTCATAACCAGTTGTTGTTTCAGTTTCTGTCTGCATTTAAAATGAAAAGGAATAAGCATTGAATTTTGTACTGTACTGTACTTACCAGGAGAGGATAATTATTCTCTTGTAATTACCTAAAAATGGACTATTACAGCCGTAAACTACAAGTTAAAAGTCAGATCGCAATTTAACCATCCAATTGCAAGGTTGCTGTTGCAAGCCTAGTACATATAAATGGATCCATTCTAAGTCAAGAAACACCCCACCCAACGTCCATTCGGGGACACTTTTTGTGTCCCAAAGGTGTCCTGTTACAGTGCTGCTACTGTTACCAGGGCCACTTAAACTAAACTAACCAATCAGATTACAGGAAACGAACAATGCATTCCAAATAAAATCATTTGAGCCAATCAACAGCACGGAGAAAACAATGTCCCGAAGCGCAAAATTTGATGGAATGCATTGTTAGTTTCCTGTAATCTGATATTGGTTAGTTTAGTTTAAGTGGCCCCGGTAACAGTAGCAGCACTGTAAATGGAGGTACCATCATTTCTTTCCAGGTTCCACTGTATTTGTAACTAATCTGTTCCATTGATTATTTTCAGGCTTCCACTGGTGCATGCAAATAAATCGACCCTGTTGCCATTACTACGAGCAGTCCAAAAAACTAAAAGCAGACAAAATTCCCTGTATTAAGGTTACCAAATGGAGCTGTAAAATGCTATTGTCATTACAAGGGTATTGTTTACTAATAAAGTGAATTCCTTAGTAAATCAGGGTTTCTCATTATTTTAATACGACGAGGACACATGAACATACGTAAGCATGGAGGGGGAGGGGGGTGGGGCAGGGGCAGTAACAAAGGTACAGTAAGTGGAAATATGCTATAATGGAATGAGATTGGAAAATTCGAACAACTTATCCCCCAGCTCCTCTTGCTCGTCATATTAAAAGGTCAATCCTTTCTTTTAAATGTTGGGAGTTATTTTTTGTATATTTACCTGAAATGTTTGCTTTTTGCAGTAAGTTTTTTACGTCATATAACTGTGAATGACTAAATACCATCAGGGCTCCAATGGTAGCTGGTTTAAAATTATAATGAAACCACATTCAGTTGTCGAAAATTGTAAAAACCTCTTCATGTTTAGATTCATTCTTTTATTTGTTATTATTAATTTTATCTCACTTGTATTTCAGTTTTTGTTGTTGTAATTATTTTGTAACTGTTTGTAGAGCGATTTTCAATTGAGTATCGAAAGTAATCCGAAATTGGTTTTGCTTTACTACGTTCTGTGATTGGTTTAAAAAACTTGTGCCACCTACCTCAACCAATAGATGCTAAACCAAAACCAATCATGGTTTTGGTTTTGGTTTTGGTTTTTACGACACTCAAATGAAAACCGCTCAAATAGTTATGTAAAGTAAAGCCCCTTGGGGAAAAGATAATAAATGTATTCAATTGTATAAGGGTTAAGACTTGAAGAAGACTATACAATACTGAAGAGAAATAAATTATTTTAATTTGTAAATACCATTTGTATGTAAACACTTATATCTGAACTGAGTCATCACTAAGACTTATATCAGGTGCGGATCCAGGAAAAACTAATGACCAGTTTCTGGGGGCGGGGGGCAGTTGACATTCTCCCTAGTAGGAAAATGTTTTAGATTTTCACTCTCTAAAATGTCATTTTATGTACATGTTGAATAATGTTATTGACCAATGTTTTCTGTAAAAACGGTGAAAACAGTCTGGATCCATGCCTGATTAACTATACTAGCGGAGTGCATTTGCCTGGAATGTGCGGTTCCAGAAAATATCCATACCCACCCCAAGGAAGGCCATTGGAAATTCCGATGGGGAGGGGGGTCTCAAAAGCCAAAATTTTTAAAGGAAATTCCTGGGGGTTCAAACCCAAAAACCTTCTGTGGGGGAGGTATGGATATATTCTGGAACCACACAATTTACGATTGGCTAAAATTGAACTCCTTGGTTAATTTATTTCTATTTTATAACAGATGAGAATCATGAGATACTGGGCATGATCTTATTGCTGGATAGTGATATCTTGAAAGCATAAAAATAAATGTTTTTGAAAACATCTGTCGACCATAAACGATATAGAGAGAACATTCTCAAATTATTGTCTAACACACAATGCTTTCCTGATACAGTACTTTGTATGCTTGGGTTAATAAAATTTCACGCCCTATAATGAAACAACTTACATCTCGCTAACTAGCTCGGGCTAGTTACCGGGACTGTTCACACTACAAACTGAGGGTGTCTATTGGTTGAACTGTATTCAATAATTTAATTACTGTTTTATAGGTATATGTTTCCCTGGCAATAAATTTATACTTGAATTCTATTTTTTGGCCTTAGTGTTATTGTCACAGTGGATGTTTTATTGTATTGTCATTTTATGTCTGAGGAAATAAGAAATAAAAATAAAATAAATAAAAGTGTCAGAGCTTGGGCTTAGTCTTAGGCACAGTCACTATCCACCCATCCCTGCATATTTTCACTCAGGGGCATTGGAATTGCCAGTCAATAAATTATTGTGGCAGCCAAAGTACCTAGTGGTGCAGCCAATCTTAAATCGCGCGTTCGCTTCACGAACTTTAGCGAAAAATAGAGACTGCTCGCAGTTGCGTGGGCGCGAGAACGCTTCCTCTCGCGCCCACGCAACTCGCAGTGCGCGCCACTCGTAAATCGCGCGTTCGCCTCACAGACAGAAAAATAGAGACTGTCTACGCAGACTAGAAAAAAATCCCATGCAGCCAAATAATGCGTGACCCAAAAATACACTTGTAATAAATTGAGGCGATAGATGTGGCCCGAACTGTTGATAAGCGTCGCGCTGTTCTCAGGCTTTGGTTGTTTCGCATAGCACACATGAGTCAGGATAAACTCAACTGAACTAACTTTATTATTTGAATCAATGGGCTTATATACATAATGGTAGCTAAATTATACGTGATTGGTATACAAGTAGCCTGAGAAAACAGACGTCGTTTCGCGTCGCAACCACTGGTAGCCCCGCGAAACAGTCTTTCGCGGGGCTACCAGTGGTTGCGACGCGAAACGACGTCTGTTTTCTCAGGTGAGTATACAAGCGGACATGTAAGATTTCCTTTCTAGTAAACAACTTAATCATAATGTGCCCACGGTTTCCTAGTCTCCTACGCAGCCGTTATTTTTGTCGTCACGCAACGCTTTCTCCCCACTTAGTGGGGAGAAGCGTTGCGTGACGACACAAATAACGGCTGTGTGGGAGACTAACGGTTTCCTTGATCATTTACGCAATTTCTGCGGAACTAGGCGTTTTTGGTCTATGTCAACACTATTATTGGCCTGTCACTGGCCCTGTTATCTCACTGCTGTTTGTCATTGAGCAATAGTCTGGGGATCAATGAAAGATTGCGTGACGAGCCCAAAGAGTGTCTGCGTGTGACTTTACGCTCTCGTGTGATCTCAGCATGCTTTGCCCCTCCCCAACTCCGTGCAATCCTCACTAAGTAATTATATAAAATACCTTTGATTTGTGACCCGGCCTCAATTGCGAGCTACTCCTCAAATACACTAACACTAGTTTTTCTAGGATATTCCAAGCGGAAGCACGAACTAATATTGGACACGTACTAAATCATATTTGCATGGGTATATATTATTTCCCATTCCAATAGAGACCAGTAGAAACTTGCGTGGAACTGCGATGGCTTCGCCATTCGAGCAAGAATTTTTAGCCAATATTACTGAAAGGAAAAGGAAGCGATCTGATATTCAGGAGGGATTGGAAAGACTGAAAAATGTCTCAGTCTCAGAGTTATCAGATTTGTGCTCTGTTGTCAGTAAGGAAGATATTCTTTGGCTTCTTCAAGCTAAAGTACCAAATGCCCTTAGGTTAGCCGAGATCGTGCGTGCTATGCCATCAGCCATGCCAAAGGCAACGAAGAATACTTTGTTAGCCTATTACCTCAACAAGTTTGCCACAGCTGTTGGGGAGATCGATTTCGACAAGTTCGTCAATGTATTGCAGTTTTGTACCGCCGATCAACAGCAGAAATCAGGCAGTGAAGTTACGGAAATGGAGATCCTCGCGCCACCCATCAGAAATTGCACCAAGTGTAAATCTCCGCTCATTTCACAGAATAAAATGTGTACAGTAACTGTGTTTTCCCTTCAGAATGTGAAAAGTGCAATGAAGTTATCTTGTCGCTGCAAGGAGTGCAAGCTTAACTTTGGCTATTCCATGTTTGGAAATGTCGAGGAAGGTTATCATTTTTACCAGAAGAGCGACCCTATGTTGAGGCCAGCGACGACGTTTTCTTAGATAGAAGTCTGTGTCTTCTTCAAGTATCCTTAGCGTAAGTGTTCACTGTTCACTTTCGGTTCGGTTTGCACCGACGCATTCGCGTACCAATATTTGCTCGCTTCCCGCGCGCGTTAGACTATCGCGCGCGCGTTCGTACACCCGTCGAGGTGATCATGAAGTCCTTGAATGTGACGCGAGAACGGAGATTACTTCATTGAAAAGCAACTCCCATGCTTAGCGTAAGAGATATGAACTGGGAAAATTCAAGAGAATTATTACTTAACACTTCCGTTATTATAATTATTATTGAAACAGTCAAACTCCTGTCTTATCATTTACGGTATTTTAATTCAGGAACCATGCCTGGGTGTCATTCGTTGGATTTTCTGAAAGTGTTAGCGATGTTATAAGAAATATGGAAAGTGGAACACAGGGGCTACCGCCAGAGCTGCAACAGCTTGCTACAAAAGGAAACGGTATGAAACTGACTATGTCAAAAAAACTTTATTATTGTTTTTAATTTTCCGAGGATTTCTGACTACCGTAGAATTCCTTACTTTCGGATTTAGCAGGCCAAAGGGGCCGTTACTTTCGGGTAGCCGCTACTATCGGGTAGTAATAACTTTAAATCCTCCTCCGAAACTTCGGAGAAACGAGAAGAAACCGACATTTTGCAGACGACCTCCAGCCACTGCACACTAATGGCTGATAGTATACGAGTAGCTCAGCCAATCAGATTGTCTCATTTGCATTAGTATACTAGTAGAGTTTTACTAATTCCGGATATCCTCCCAACCTGATCAACATGTAAGTCCTGGTGAACTGGTACTTTTGTATACAAATCCATGAATTTCTTTCTTTTATTTCAGCAACAGGGTCTAAACTTGCAGAGGACTTGGAAACATGCACTACTACAACCAAACAGCCATCGACACACACCACTGGTAAATGTTATTCTCATTCTTTCTTCTCGCTCTGACAATCCTTATCCGCCCTAATTGCAGAGGAACCCTTGTATTTAACGAACAGTTAGTAGTACAAGTCCCGGAAATTCACTTTCTCAATTTATTTAATTTCTGGCCACGACCAGAACTTAATTTCAGTGGATCTGTATTCAAGAGTGGGCACTCGTGTTTAGCGGACAATTCCATACCTGGGAAGGCGTCGGTGCTCGTTTTATTAAAGTAGCAATTAATTAACATGCTGATCTCATGTTGTGTCTTTTTGTGTGGCGTTCTCACAGATGTCGATCGTCTCCGTATCGAAAACAAGCAGTTGCAGAAGGATATGGAAATGCTGCAAAAGGACTATCAGGCAGAAATGGAGAACCTAGAGAAAGAAAATGAAGAACTCAAGTCCGTGCCTTAAGGGAACAAGAAGCCAAAGAGAAGGCCTTGGCTGTGGTGAAAGAAAAGGAGAGGGAGATTGTTGGCCTGCAAGACGAGTTAAAGTTGATAAAAGCCCGTGCTTTAGAACAAGAAGTGAAAGAGAAGACCATGGATGTGGTTGAAAGAAAAGGAGAGGGAGGTTGTTGGCTTGCAACAGGAGTTAAAGTCGATAAAAGGTGAAATAGATTGCATGAGACATTTCAACAGCTGTTATCATGAAAATCTCGTTATATGCATATACTACCAGCTTCTAATAAAACATAGCCACGCAATTGCGAATTGTAGTTAAAAGGAAAATAACGTTTGGTGTCGTCGATTAGAAAATAATTCAGTTCTTGGATGTTAAAAGCTTAACATGAGAGACTGGACTATTAGAGTCAACTATTAACAAGAAGACAAGAGAACTTGCGTAAGCATATTTCAACTTTTCTCTTCAAAATATCTGCTCACGAATTTACCACTTTCCGTGAAAATTTCTGCACTCAACAGCAAAACATCGATCGCATCATAAAGCATGAGACACGAGATTATAATCCATTAAATAACTGCCATGTTTTTACTCTTTTGTCACAGAACAAAATTCCAGCAAAAAATGTGGAGCTTCTTTGGATGCTGCTGAAGGTAACCAGTTAAGGGACTGTGCAAATAAGTCAAGAGAGAGGGGGGGGGGGGGGGGGGGGGGGGGGGGGGGGGGGGGGGTTGTACATAATTTCTGACTGATTAGAAGGGGGGCAATAACTAAATTCACTCCCTTTAGGAGGGGGGTATTACCTAATATTTTCCTACATGAAGCCCATTTTCCAACCCCCCACCCCCTCCCCCCTCCTGATAATTATTGCACAGTCCCTAAGTTATTGTGAGCACTTTACTGCCCAAATTTATCATTATAGTTACATCATTTGTTGTAATCGGCGTTTCTTAGATAAACTTAACTAGAAAGTCCCAACATTTATTTCCCTTATGTATTGTTTACTGTAAATATACCTCTATGTTTAATACCGGCATTAAACGGACACATTCCTTTATATTCTATAACTGAACCATTCAACATGCCTAACGACTGACGTTCTTCATTGTGGAAAGGAGGACCTCTCAGTAACTGGCCATCAGTAACGTTAACGACTTGTTTGCTTATTTAGCGTTGAGAGGCTGTCAGGTTGATAGGCTGTAGACAGTCTAGGACTAGCTAAAACCACTATTGTCTTATTAGAAGAAGCAATATCTAATCAATGAGATACCGGCATCGATGTAATGTTCGTCAGCTTTTTGTTTTCGGGAAAGGTGCCAATGGAGTGAATAAATCATTATATTTTCTAACTATATTTTTTTTAATCCGTAGTTGCCGGGAAATGCTGAAAGTGACTTTTCACACAGCCGGAATGCAACAACAGAAGACCACCCAAAAGAAAGAGAAGGGGACATGTCCCTTGTGTAGAAAAAAAGACGCGGGGGAGTGGCAGCAGTGCACCGTACCACAGTGTGGCCAATGGGTGCATTGCCGATGCGAAGCAGCGCGCGACCTCGCATACAGATGCCCAGAATGCATAAATTGAGGCCTATTGAGCATTTCATCCCTCTGTTTGAAGGAAAAAAAAAACGTTAAAAGTAGTCATGGCAATAAAGAGTTAGAGATAGTTCCGCATCATTGAAACATGTAGTTGTGGTTTGTTTTGATTGACAGTCCAAAATTCATGGCATTTATCCGTTGGGCCTATTGCAGCATGAGCGCCTCTTTGGAGTGTACCAGCTGAATTACCCTTATTTGTTGACTCTTGACACGTCCGTTGACGATAAAAAAAATCCTCGGTTCTCCGTCAAGGGTTAACATCCCGGGGGGGACACTCAAAAAAGTTTTATACGGGGAGGCTCCGCCCAGAGGTCCAACCCCTTACCCTTTCATATACCATTTTTCACAGAAAAGGTACCCCTTTCATATACCTTCCATAGAAAATGGTACCCCTTTCATATACCTTCCATAGAAATTATGAAAATGGTACCCCTTTCACATACCTACAGTAGAAGCACTGCATCCCTTTTCTATACCCTTGTAATGAACTTAATGAACAATATGTATATCACCAAAAATCATCAAGCATTACCAGTAGAGATGTTAACCAAACAATAATATCATTTACTCGTGAAATCCCTACCCTTTCATATACTTCAACTCGTGAAATCCCTACCCTTTCATATACTTCAACTCGTGAAATCCCTACCCTTTCACATACCTCGAGCCTAAAAAAGGACCCCTTTCGGGCGGAGCCTCCCCGTATAGTCCATTATAGGGAGTACCCCCCCCCCCCCCCGGGGTTAACATTTAGGTCATCAGAAAGATTAAGCATCACGTTTGTTTTTCCCGCAAACGGCAAAACTCTCACTTTTGTCGTCCGCCATTTCTACGTCAAAGTGAGTAGTTTCTCATGGATTCATTTACTGATTCAAGAAAAAGTAAACAATAAACTGTAAGCTGACGTTTGCCATTTTGCCGTAGAACGTGGTGCTTTAATGATCTCTCTATTGACGCCTAACCCTATTGTAGCTTCAGTTCTTTCCAGTACCCTGTATCTTCAGTTGCTTGCATACTAAAAAAGGATGGACGATAAGGCTTCTTACAACGCCTCCCTTTCAGCCTAACTAAAAGACGACTAAAAACCGCATTTAAGGTTACCATATACCTTCAAAGGACATAATTGGTCCAAAAACATTTTTCCACTTAGATATGTAGTTCACATGATGACCTTTCATATAAAGAAAATTCTATGGAAATCCGATTATTTTAAAACGGAGAAATACGGTGCGAGAGACTTTACCGGAAGTGAGGTGTGAGTGGAGTGTGAATACTTCTCCCGCTGTTTTCTCAAAATCTATTTCGGGCCAATAGAGGCGTCTTTTAAAAAGAGTTACAACTCACAGGGAATGTGAATTTGGACAGTATCTAGATTAACATACAAACAAAAAAGGTGTCGGGGAATTGTTTATTTCGGAAAACGTTCTCGTTGGGAGCCGTTTCCGCGCGATCACTCCATATTTTCTAATCCCCGACACGTTTTTTTAGCGCTTTGGGTCCGGAAACCCGAGAACAAATCAAATTTAAGTAAACAACACAATTCGCTTTGAGTTATAGCTTTAAAAAGCTGATTCGAACCCTTGTATTTAGACATCGAAACAAATTCGACAATTCATTTTATTACAAAATGGTTAGTATATTTAGATAGCCAGCTCTATAAGGTTTAATTTGATATAGGGTTTTAGGTATCTGTAGTTTAATCCGGACGCGCTACATTTTTTAGACTTGAGACACCCCTGAAGGTGTCCAACGGTAATTTCCTAACTTCTGGTTTTGGTTGGGTTAAAATGTGTATTGCTGTCAGGGTGTCTAGTTGTCAGGTCGTCAGGCTGTCAGGCTGTAAGGCTGTAAGGCTGTAAGGCGGTAAGGCTGTAAGGCTGTAAGGCTGTAAGGCTGTAAGGCTGTAAGGCTGTAAGGCCGTAAGGCCGTAAGGCCGTAAGGCTGTAAGGCGGTAAGGCGGTAAGGCTGTAAGGCTGTAAGGCTGTAAGGCCGTAAGGCCGTAAGGCTGTAAGGTTGTAAGGCTGTAAGGTTGTAAGGCTGTAAGGCTGTAAGGCTGTAAGGCTGTAAGGTTGTAAGGCTGTAAGGTTGTAAGGCTGTAAGGCTGTAAGGTTGTAAGGTTGTAAGGCTGTAAGGCTGTAAGGCTGTAAGGCCGTAAGGCCGTAAGGCCGTAAGGCGGTAAGGCTGTAAGGCTGTAAGGCTGTAAGGCCGTAAGGCCGTAAGGCCGTAAGGCTGTAAGGCTGTAAGGCCGTAAGGCTGTAAGGCCGTAAGGCCGTAAGGCCGTAAGGCTGTAAGGCTGTAAGGCCGTAAGGCCGTAAGGCCGTAAGGCGGTAAGGCCGTAAGGCGGTAAGGCCGTAAGGCTGTAAGGCTGTAAGGCTGTAAGGCTGTAAGGCCGTAAGGCCGTAAGGCTGTAAGGTTGTAAGGCTGTAAGGTTGTAAGGCTGTAAGGCTGTAAGGTTGTAAGGCTGTAAGGTTGTAAGGCTGTAAGGCTGTAAGGTTGTAAGGTTGTAAGGCCGTAAGGCCGTAAGGCTGTAAGGCTGTAAGGCCGTAAGGCCGTAAGGCCGTAAGGCGGTAAGGCCGTAAGGCGGTAAGGCCGTAAGGCTGTAAGGCTGTAAGGCTGTAAGGCTGTAAGGCTGTAAGGCCGTAAGGCCGTAAGGCCGTAAGGCTGTAAGGCTGTAAGGTTGTAAGGCTGTAAGGTTGTAAGGCTGTAAGGTTGTAAGGCTGTAAGGCGGTAAGGCTGTAAGGTTGTAAGGTTGTAAGGCTGTAAGGTTGTAAGGCTGTAAGGCCGTAAGGCGGTAAGGCCGTAAGGCTGTAAGGCGGTAAGGCTGTAAGGTTGTAAGGTTGTAAGGCTGTAAGGCTGTAAGGTTGTAAGGCTGTAAGGTTGTAAGGCTGTAAGGTTGTAAGGCTGTAAGGCTGTAAGGTTGTAAGGTTGTAAGGTTGTAAGGTTGTAAGGTTGTAAGGCTGTAAGGCTGTAAGGTTGTAAGGCTGTAAGGTTGTAAGGTTGTAAGGCTGTAAGGTTGTAAGGCTGTAAGGCTGTAAGGCTGTAAGGTTGTAAGGCTGTAAGGTTGTAAGGTTGTAAGGCTGTAAGGTTGTAAGGCTGTAAGGCTGTAAGGCTGTAAGGCTGTAAGGCGGTAAGGCTGTCAGGGTGGTAAGGTGGTAAGGTGGTAAGGCTGTAAGGTGGTAAGGCTGTGAGGCTGTGAGGCCGTCACTGTAGAAAATAATCAACCTCGTTGCCAGGGTTTTATCAAAAGGGAAAAGCCCTTGGAACGAGGTTGAAATATAATGTTTTCAATCAAAGGCCCCCCGAGACAAAGAGTGGGGGGGGGATTTGGGGGGGGGGGGGGGAAGGGATAGGGAGAGAGGGAGAGAAGAAAAGTGGGAGGAGAGACGTACGGGAGGGGGGAGGAAGTAGGTGACCCCTAGACACAAAGAGAGGGGAGGGTAGGTGCCACCCCCCCCCCCCCCCCCCACCCCCCCTGAAAGATGGGGGGATGGGGGGGGGATGGGGGTGGTAATGGAGGATGGGGGAGGTATTCAGGGTAAGAATAGATGACCGAGTGGTTGCTATGGCAACAACAATGGTCATATCCCTTCATCGTCGTGTAATGATATTCTTTGCACTGAATATTTCTCTCCTCGTATTGAACAGATATTGGGTTCATCTGTCAGGCTGTAAGGCCTTACACCAAACCTTACTGAGAAAAGTTATCCGTAAATCGTGCCTGGTATATTAAATTACGATCGCCGTCAAAACAAAACATTTGCTCATTCCATTCACCAGCAGTTTTAAATCTCGATTTATTAAATAGTTAACAAGTCATCATAAAATATTGAAGGACGCTTGTTTATATTGGCGATATTTTCGAAGCGAGCAAGAATCGAAAATATCGCGATTCGTTCGCCGCTGCCTTTTGACGGCTGGATAAAAATTATTCAAGGCCGCTTGTAAATTGAAAATATTGAAGAACGCTCGAGTTCGGTTCATTGACAATTTTTCCTTGTAAGCTCGGTCTTTTTTGTTAACAAGCGGATTACATGTAGATGATAAGTTATCACAAAAGATTCAAGACCGCTTGTAACCACTATAATTTTGAAATACATGACATTTCTTTTTTTGCATTGTCCAAAATTTGGATGTGGTCAATTTTCACTTCTTTTGACGCTAAAAAACAGGCAAGAGTTCAGGGAGGCAGCAATCTACTTCTCATTGAAAACTGCTTGTTTATTTTAGCTTTAAGCTTACTCGATTTCCATTTCTACTATCTTACATGTACATAATTGTATCAACTTATAATAATTAACTCACTTAAGTTAGAATTTAACTGCTATTCTTCTCCATTCATTCAATCATTCAGATTAGCTTCGCTCAATCATTACACAATAATATTGTTACATTTTGTATGTGTTCAATGAATCATACACATTTAATACATTTTAATCAAGATGCAAAAAACAATCTTGATCCCCATTTAATATTAATATCGCCCCATCCCCCCACCCCCCCCCCCCCCCCTGTAACATTGTCATAAAAAAAATCATCTTAAATTTGAATTTGTCATTTATCTTCTGTAAGAGTAGCCATTTTATTACAAGACATTATAGCTCCTGGTAGCTGTACATGAACAAAAACTAAGAATAAAAATTATGAATGTTTACTTGACTGCAAGCGCTCGCAGGCTAAGCATCAGGCTACTCCTCATGACTTATAGACTGTGCATTGATAGCTGACTTAATCTTGTCAACTTTCTCCTGAATGTGTTGAACAAACAGGGGTGACTTAAAGTACTTGTGGTCTTTTTCCTTGGGCTTTTCTAGCTTAGAATAATTGTCACCATCATCGTCATCATCATCATAGTCATCATGTTCTTCGCCACCTTCATCATCATCAATACCAGACAAGAGCCCTTTGTTCCAGGACTGAGAGAGCTTCTGGATATCAGAAATCAAGTTGGGAAGACAGATGATGCATCCAAGGCTGTTGCCACCCTCGTCAGACATGCAGGGAGAGTGAAATGTATGGCCACAGGACAGTCGCTGGATTGTTGATTGAGACGGATGATGACAGGCTTCTGCATCACAATCTACTAGAGGCTGTGGTCTGGAAGAAGGCCATCTGTACCCCAAAGGTAAGGACTTGGTACTGAATTCCTTCTTAAAACTTGCCAGATAGTACGATGCTTTGCCATAAGGCCGTCCAGCTCTGTTCATTGGCCTTGGTAGCATGTAAGATTTGCCCAGATTCAATGCCACTCTCTCAAACATGGCCAGGATTCCCTCAGATGCCAAACCTGTAAATTACATGTGCAAAAATGATGATCTTTTTTTGTTAGAAGGCATGCATTATTTTTTACATTGAACGTAACATAAACTGATAAAAAAAATCTAGATGCATATATTTTGTTGTCGATGTGCACTTATTTTTGCCTTGCTTCTTCGATAAATGCAAGCGAGCAGGTTCATATGGCTGTATACAGACCAGATGGTTACACATGAGTCTGTATGGGTCAAACTATAAACACCAATATTTTTTTTCTTTAAATCTCACAATTATACATGTACTGTTTACATGTACATGTGTGTTAACTATAAAAAATAATGTACACAGGGGTGGATCGGGAAAGGGGTTTTCAACATTACAAAGTAATTATGGATTTGATTTCATACATTCACTTTGAGTTTTGGCTGTTTTAAGGGGTTTAATGAAAACCCCCAGAATCCCCCTAGATCTTCCACTGATACATACCTGAAAGCAAAGTAAGTCTTGGTCACTGTATCCCCGTAGATATTGTGGAACGTATGTGTTCTCAAATCCATCTTCCTCAAAATTTGATCTTGCAATCAGCCTTGCTGTTTCCTGGATTTTACCTCCTTTGTCTGCCTTTCTTATTCTAGATCTCAACGTGGAATGGAAGATCTCGACCTTCTTCTCATTCAGCACGGAACATAGAGCAGACTTGGCAGCATAGTAATCAGGGAAGTTTGCCTGCTGGTGTTGTACATCACTGATCCACGAGAGAGACGCCTTATTGTAGTGATGTCTTTCCATTGCCACAAACATGATGGCTAGACGCTTCATTGATGACGCTAGCTGTTCAAACTGCCCTCCTCTCACTATAACTGGATAATGCATGAAGCACAGAGGGATGAGCTCTTCAAACAGATGTAAGAGGCAACTATATTCAGTGTCCTTGCATTGTCCAAATGCCTGAATAATCTGGCTACGGATGCTCAGCCAACCACAAAATGATAGTACAATGCATAGTGCCACTTTATCTGGCTTGGGTTTTTCGGCCAGTCTGACCCTCTGCCCGAAAACTGATGCATAGATCTCTTTGAAGATTGGATAGTACTGCTTTACAACATCTTCTGAACTGTTCAAGTAGACGTGAAACTGTCCTAACTCGGGGATTAGGGATGTAACCTCTTGATCCAATTCAGCATGACAAACAATCTTCTTTTGATGGTACCATGTTGGCCAGTCACCCACTGTAGGTGCCACATGTAATTTGAGGAATTCTTTGAACTCCGGGATGACATTAAAAATGTACTGATGGCAGGCCCGGTAGTCATCTTTACTGTGAAGATTCTGTTCGATTTCATCAATTAGTATAGTGGATTTCAAGGTATGGCACTCCTCTTGATCTTCTCTTGAATAAACCCTGTAATAATAAATTATTGTAGACAGCTTAGTGTTGAATACTTAAAAATAAATTTATGTTTAGGGAGAGACTCAACTTTAAAGGAAAAGCACAAGCAGTGAAACCTGTGTATAATAAGCAGACAACCTGACACTGGCAATTCATAATAGTCCCCAAGTCATCAAACTTTCCGTACTTATTGTGAAACTGGACCAGTATTAAGCGATCATCCTGCACAAATTTTATACCAGTTTAGGTCCTGAAGGCATCCGCTTAATACAAATTGAGCAAAGTGCAAGCTAGTGATGCAAGCGACTCTTTTGACTGTTTGGATTGTTAGTGAGATGGTTGCATGTATTTTCTATGGCTTGCCTTAGCTCTTTTAAGGACTGCTGCATCGTACAGGGATTAATCTCCTTGTAAGGTTGGGGCAAGCTCTCCAGGAAGAAATTTCCACTGTACTCTGGCCAAAATGTTGTGATTTCGCTTATCACTGCATTGGTTGATATCCCTCCTCTACAGATCTGGGGCGCACCACCAGGAATTGTAACCATCACACATCTGTGGATGTTGGCTGGCTCAACTGGACGAGGAACTGCGTAAACAGAAGGCTGAATGTCCAGGAGAAGAGTTGCCATGTGGACAGCATTGGTAAGTATTCTCTCAGTTGGTGTTTTCACTGCATTAATGTTGTGGAAATCATCCATTGATAGTATCTGGAAGGATTTCTGTTAAGCCAAAGTAGAAAAAGAATATGTACATGTACAATGGAGGAAGTTTTCTTTTGGGAAATCCAGGTGTAATAATAATAATAATATGTATTTTGAGCATCATACAAAGTCTCGTGTTCTGAGGGGGTGGGCTGATAACCTGGGCGGGCTTATAATCAGATGATTGTTGCCTTAGCACAGGGGTGGGCCCATAACCCTGAGAAGGAGGGGGGCTGTAACTGGGAGGTGTTATAACCAGGATTTTAAGGTATTTCTGTTGTCTTATTGCAATTAAATATACATGTACATGTATTTTACCCTTTTAATAGCTTGGCAAGCCATCTCGTTTGCCCTCTTCAAATGATCCGATGCAATGTTGTGCCTCTTGTGGGTCTTTGTTTTCTCGTCTCTTGAGAACCCCAACACTTTTCCAAGTGCCATTCCACTGGATGACAGTCCATGCAATTCCAAGAAGATGGAACTTTCGTCCAGGAATTCGCCATGTCTCTGATTTCTGAATATCATACCAAATAGATTTGACACATTTTAGCATTAATAAATGCACATACATTATAAAATAAGGAAGAATAAATTGCATTGAAATTTAAATCCAAAAGCTAGTGCATACTGTACTTTATGTAGATAGTGCAGTATAGTAATATTTAGATGCTGAAGGGACTGAAGTGAGGCACAGTGGAGTGGGGAGAGCCAGGCTTAGGCCCAAATTTTTTTGATGCCATACGGTTTTACAGCTTAGCCCCAATTTTGTCATCACTGCCCCTATTGCCCCCCCCCCCCCCCCTAATTGAGATGTTGCAAGTTTATCCCCTACAAGTTTATTCTGTTCAAGTAACTTCCACCTTCTTCCATTTCATAGTGTGCAGGGGATTGTTTGTCAAAGTCATTATACGTTTGAGTATGACTCTTTGAAATACTGTGAATGTTATAGGCCTGCTGGGATGATCTGCATGAAAATACCTGTAATATAGTAGGCTGCCATATAAGAGCTGTTGCCCTTTTCTCCTGCAGGTTGGCCCTTTTATCCCCATGACGCTCAGACAGGATGCTGTCAAGAATGTTCTTATACAGTGTAGGCGCATTCGATACCAGGAACTCTTTAAATACTGGTTGGCTGACAAGTCTCTGCCGATCTGAACATTTGTCCATTTGTCTACTTAGGGAGTCTATGAGCTCTTTGAATGTTGGTTCTGTTATAGAAGTTAATAAAATTGATGACCAATCAGAATGATTATTATAAAGTACTCTACATAAGTGCTATTTCATCACTGGTGTGTTTCAACAAAATGTAAATATTATTAAATATTAAACTTGCATAACATATCAACTGTGTATGTACATGGCAAGAATGTGAATTTTGTAATTTAAATTAAAAAAGACCCAAAATGAGGGTGTTAGTTTACCATTTAACTTCTCCTGAATACTTTTCCAAGTTGATGCTTCAAGCATTATGTCCCCATCTTGGCCAACCAACATCCCACCAAATTGCCCTTCAGCAATCTTCCAGTGATCAGGATTCTGCTGCTGGGACACAAGAAGGGAAAAGCTAGACATGTGCTTTTTTTGTTTGTAGTAAGTGTTCTTGTTCTTAAAACGACATGTAGTATTTCATTAACACTTTGCTATATGTTGTTAAATAAGTTGTACA
>MU827321.1:1125329-1176681 GCA_029204205.1 Desmophyllum pertusum
TCAGGAGAGCGTGACCGCGTGAATTTATGTGTTGTGTTAACATTCTTTAAATCTCGTTCCAAAAACCGGTTTTTGACAAGTTCTGATGGAATTTTACGGAGCGCGTGTTTTTAGTTGTGGTGATCCCGCTCGGATTAAAATCGGAAAGTTTTAAGTTTATTATCGTCTCTATCGAACATTTGGCGACCACGACGGGAGGAGTATAGCGAACTCATCGGGAGCTGAAGGTTTTATCGACAATTAGACGTGTTTATCGGCCGTTATAGTGGAGATTTATCGTGCTGCAAGATCGGGACGCCAGCATTTTATTTATCACCGTTTCGCATCGTATTTTGGAGTTTTGTAACCGTGGTTTTCGAGCTTTTGGAGCCGTTCAAGGGACTTATACCGGATTTAATCATCGAGGAGCGTCAGGAGTTGTGTGGAGTTGTCAGGAGGGTTTTGTTCGAGTGTTTTATGAGGAGATTTGCTGTTGAGGAATTCCGACGTTGAAAGGATTTTAGCTTAAGTACTGAGTTGCGGGACATCGCATGATCGCAATTTCATCGTTTCGCATCGTTTTGGGGGCTTTTGTTATCGTACATTTCGAGTTGTTGGAATCGCTCGAGAGGAATTATAGACATCATACTGGATTAAAATCCATCGGACACTGTTTGACGCTTTGTGAGGAGTTTCAAGTTCTTCGTGTTTAATTATGACGACGCCTGGCCAGTCTGAGTTTGTTGTTGTAGACGTTGATCAGGGGAAGAGATTCGAGGAAAACAATTCTAGAACTTAAACGAGTAAAGAGAGCCAGGAAGACCGCAGTTACGAAAACACGCCATAATTTGGAAAGGCTGTGCGCGAGCGAGGACACTGAGAAGATCGAAAGACGAGATCGCAAATTTGTGGGCGGTGTTGGAAGCAGGCCTCGCTCTCATGGATGAATTACAAGACGCATATGTACGCTTAGGGGATCAAGAGAACAAGAACGCAATCACAGTGGAAGCAGAGGGTCTGGAAAACGAAATAAATAATGTAATTGAAACAGCTGAAGGTGTAATAAAGAAAAAACAAATGGCTAGAAACAACCAAATCGTTTCCGTATACACCTCTGCAGATGACGAGTCAGTCGACACCTGCACCTCCACCTGCCATCAGCTACTCGCCGAGTTCACAGCACTCAGGCAATTATAGCCAGCGACTGAAGCCTCTGAAAAGTTTCTATATTTAATGGTGAGAAAAGCAAGTTTGAGGATTACTGGGGGCTGTTTTCGAGTCTTGTGGACCAAGGGACAGAGCCTCCAAATATCAAGATGGCACGGCTGAGACAGAGCCTTACAGGAAGCGCTCTTGAGGCAATAAGGGGTCTTGGAGTTACAGAGCCGGAATACGAGGAAGCCAAGGAAATTCTCGAGACTAAGTTTGGTGGTGAGCGCAGAAAGCTACAAGCATACATGGACCAGATTGAAAAGATGCCTCCCTTAAGAAGGAATGATGTGCAGTCCTTTTGAGAGATTCGCTGATCTTGTTCGCCATAGCAGTGGTTAAGCTGCAGGCAGAAGGGCGGACTGGAGAGTTGGGTGAGGGTGCGTTGCATAGTTTGTGTGTGAAGAAGTTTGCTGATAGTCAGGTCGAAAGTTTATAGTCGCTGGTTGAGGGAACATAAGCGAGAGCGGTCAGTGTTGAATTTGAGAGATTGGTTGAAGGAAGAAGTACGGATCAGAGTTGAGGCGGTTGAAATGGCACATGGGATTGAGGCTGAGCCGGCGGAGGAAGTTAGGACTAATTGGAAACGTGTTGGAAAGGGGTGGTGGATCCAGAGCTTTGTTCAGTGAAGGCAGTGGACCAGAGTAGAGAGACACCGGGACCGACAAACTAAACCACCTTGTGTGTACTGTGGGGACAACCATGGGGTTTGGAGCTGCAGACGTTTCCAGAGTCTGGAAGTGGACAAGCGTTGGGACATCGCAAAGGACAAGCGCTATGTTTTCGCTGTCTGGCCAGCGATCATCAAGGCAGAGATTGTACCAGGGCTCGTGCTTGTGACATCAATGGCTGCAGGAGAAATCATCACAACTTGTTGCATGGCACTTTTTCGAGTCAATACTAAGGATGATAAGGCGGTTTCTCCACGGGAGGGGGCACCAACCCGTGCGCACACATCAACATCCAAGCAGGAAACAGCGACAGAGGCTTATTCCCTTCGCACCGTGCCTGTGTGGTTGAAATCAAACGACCGTAAGGTTAAAGTTAACGCCATATTGGATGATGGTTCCAATGAAACATTCTTGAATGAAGAAGTTGCAGGAATTCTTGGTCTTAAGGAGAGATACCAGACGGTTACGGTGAATGTTCTGAACAATGAGGTGGAAACCTTCCAATCGATGCCGCTGGATGTGACAATTGAGAGCCTTGATGGAGACTTTAGTAAGGACATAAAAGTGAAGACTTGCCCTCAACGGGTAACCGGGAACTACAAGGTTGAGAATTGGAAACAAAGTCAGGACAAATGGGCTCACCTTAAGCAATGTGATTTTCCTAAGCCAGCCCAGGACGGACTAGTGGACTTGTTAATTGGTGTGGACAACGCCGAACTGCATTACTCCAGGGCTGATGTGCGTGGTAAGGAAGGGGGCCCAATCGCTCGTCTAGGGCCTCTGGGCTGGACATGTATTGGTTCACCAGAGGGAGGACAATCGACGGGGGACAAGGACACACATAAGTCGGACTCTGTTTACAAGGGAACCTCTTGCTAGCATCAACGGGACCTTGCTGCGATATTGATCACACTTTGAAGAGGTTCTGGGAGGTCGAAAACTGTGGCACAGAGAGTCATGACACGAAGATATTTACCGAGGAAGAGAATGAGGCTTTACGGAAACTTGAAGATTCAATCAGCTACACTGGTGAGAGGTACAAAGTGGGTGTACCATGGAAAGACAATAAACCTGAGCTTCCAGATAACCGCCATACAGCAATGTCTCGTTTTGTGTAATACGGAGAACAAATTGAAGAAGGACGCTGTTGTGGGGACAGAATACGCACAAACTATTCAGGCGTATGTTGAAAAGGGCTACTTGCGAAAGGTCCAACAGGATGAAGCATCACCACCGGAAGTTTGGTATTTGCCACACTTTCCAGTAGTTCGCATGGACAAAAACTACAACCAAAGTACGTATTGTGTTCGATTGTTCTGCGAAAACGGATGGAGTGTCGTTGAATGATGTCATTTATGCGGGACCTAAATTACAGACGGACCTGTTCGACGTGCTTATTCGGTTCAGGAGAAACCCTGTGGCTCTGGCATGTGACATTAAGGAAATGTATCTACAAGTGGAAATTGAGGAGAGTGACCGTCCATATTTTCGGATGTTGTGGCGGGACCTTGACACTAGTCGTGAACCAGATGTTTACGAGTTCAGCCGAGTTGTATTTGGGAAAAACTCGGCACCCATGGAATCGCAGTTTGTCGCTCAAGAAAACGCCAGGAAACACCAAGATGTGTATCCGTTAGCAGCTGAAACAGTGACTAAAATCAACCTATATGGATGATTCGATTGACAGTGTCGAAACCGTGGAGGATGGAATTCAGTTGTACAAAAACAGCTGGACAATCTGTGGGGGAAAGCAGGCATGCAAGCGAGAAAGTGGATATCGAATTCACCGGAAGTCGTCGCAGCCACACCAGAGGCTGAACGAGCTACTGAGCTGCCAGATCAGTGAAGGTCAGGACCCTGTTGTTAAGACTCTTGGAATTTCTTGGAACAGTGTGGAAAGACACATTCACTATATCAACTGGAAAGCTATCTGCAGAACTCCAGCTGACAAAACGGAATGTCTGAGAAAGATTGCGACAGTGTTTGACCCACTCGGGTTTGTGGGTCCCTTCATCGTGAAAGCCAAGATTCTTCTTCAAGAACTGTGGTCTAGAGGCTATGATTGGGATGACGTTATTCAAGATGAAATTGCGGGAAGAATCGAGGAGTGGCATCAGCAGATAGTGACCCTGAGTAATGTACGGGTGCCCAGGTGTTTGCGTGAGGCCAAAGAGGTGGCCACCAAGAGAATTATCGCATTTGTGGATGCTTCATTGCAGGCATATGGGACAGTTGTATACTTGCAGTGTGTATACAATGATGGTACTGTTTCAAGTCGGTTGATCGCATCAAAGAGTAAGGTAGCACCATTGAAGCCAATGACAGTGCCTCGACTGGAAACTTATGGAGCCGTGCTGGGCCTGCGACTGACACAACATCTAACACACATCCTTGAGGTACCCATGCAGACCGTGACGTTCTACTCCGATAGTACTGATGTGTTGTGGTGGGTTCGTGGCCATGGACGCAGCTTTCGCCCCTTTGTTGCCAATCGTATCGGAGAGATACAGATGGCGACAGATCGTCGCAGTGGCAACATGTGGTGACAGGAGAAAACCCAGCAGATCTGTGCACCAGAGGAGCAACGCCAGAGGAGCTATCAGGGAACTCCTTATGGTGGCATGGACCAACATGGCTACTGTCAGAGGATAAGGCCAAGTGGCCAAAGATGGATGTCGGGAACCGTCCTACTGAATTACTGGAAAAAAAGACGTCGAACCGCAAGGAAGAGGCAGAAGATGTTGCGAATGCGCTGGACCATGTTGTTTCCAGAGACCAGCGCTTCAAGAGAAGAAGAAAGAAAGGGAACCAGTGCGTGAGGAATGGCGGCTTGAAACCCACACGTTTCTCGAGCTGGACACGCCTGGTGTGTTTACAGGCTAGGAGTATGGCGAGTACTCTACAATATGCGTAACCCAAAGGACAGGGTGAGCGGACAGGAACTACTGCCAGAAGAAATCAGAGATGCAGAGGAGGACATAATTCGTCGAGCGCAGTGGGAAGCGTTCCCCGAAGAGTAACATGGCGTTAATGGCGGGAAGGGAGTTTCCACAGAAGAGTTCGCTGAGCAAGCTGTGTCCTCAGGATAGATCACGAGGCTATCATGCGCTGTGATGGTCGTCTGCGTTTCGCTGAATGTTTGCCTTATGATGTCAGGTTTCCCATCATATTGCCGAGGGGTCATTGGGTGACGAAGTTGATAGTCAAGCATTACCACGAGTTGGCTAACCATGGTGCGGGGACAAACTTTGTCTTATCCCAGAATCAGCGGGAGATTCTGGATTGTCGCAGCACGTGAGGAAATCAGAGAATGGGAGAACGAGTGCAATGAGTGTAAAGAAACGCAAAAACAAAACCGCCACACAGATAATGGGACCGCTACCACAAGTTAGACTTCGCTTCACATTCCGGGCTTTTGACCAGACAGCTGTGGATTATGCCGGTCCAATCACTACTGTCCAGGGGCGTGGTCGCAGCCGTCTGAAGAGATGGTTGTGTGTATTTACATGTTTATCGACTCGTGCTGTGCATCTGGAGGTAGCGTGGGGTCTTGATACGGACAGTTTCTTAAATGCATTCACCAGATTCACTAGCGAAGAGGAGTGCCTAAAGAGATGGTTAGTGATAATGGCACCAACTTTGTTGGAGCGGTCAATGAACTCAAGGAACTCGTGGGCCAACTAGACAAGAATAAGATTCAGCGAACAACTGCGCAGAAGGGAATCCAGTGGAATTTCAACCCCCCAGGAGCCCCACATTTCGGTGGGGCCCATGAAGTCATGGTGAAGGCAGCAAAGAAGGCGATATACGCGGTGCTAAGTAACAGTGATGTCACAGACGAAGAGTTGATCACCGTCGTTGCCGGTGCTGAGAGCTTGCTAAAATTCTAGGCCGCTTACCTACCAGTCGTCAAATCCTAGGGATAAACGTGCCGCTAACACCCAACCACTTTCTGTACGGGAAAATGAGTGGGCAGTTTGCACCAGAGAGTGTCGATACTACCAGATTCAATCCTCGAAAGAGATGGCGCAAGGTTCAAGGACTTGATCTCTCAAGTGTGGTCCAGGTGGCTGAAGGAATACTTGCCCATGCTGAATACTCGTCCAAAGTGGACTGAAGTTGTAAAGGATCTTAAGGAGGGAGATGTCGTGTTGGTCCTGGACCCAAATCTGCCACGGGGCAATGGCCATTAGGGCGCATTGTGGAAACATTCCCCGGAAGAGACGGACATACTCGAGTCGCGAAGGTTCAGTGCGGGGAGAAGACTGTGGTCCGACCAATACACAAATTGGTCCCACTTTTGTAAATAAACAGTCAGAGATGTAACAGAGAACTTAGGATGCGAACATTCAGAACTGTTGCTATGTTAACGTTACTGGACACACTGCGGTTCCCTCAGTGCGGGGAGGGGGAATGTTCAGGAGAGCGTGACCGCGTGACTTTATTGTTGTGTTTACATTCTTTAAACTCGTTCCAAACCGGTTTGAACAAGTTGTGATGGAATTTACGGAGCGCGTGTTTTTTGAGTTGTGGTTATCCCGCTCGGATTAAAATGGAAAGTTTTAAGTTTATTATCGTCTCTATCGAACAACATTGATTGTGGTTCTGGCTCAAGAGTGGATCCAACACCAGTATTTCTGTCTTGGTTGCTTCCTTGATGAGTGAAATAATTTTCAGGTAGATATTATGACAATCGATGATAATCGATAGCAATCAATGTAATTTACAGAAATGTTCTTGTGACTATCGATTGGTCATGGATTGGCCGATACCAATCGATATCGATTAACTAATAACATTTAACAATTATTTCCAATTGATTTGCCTGGTTACATGTGAACAAAAAGGTTGTTTCACCTATTATTATACCAAAAACAGTCTTGTACCTTAGAGTTTAATTCTTGACCAGAGTTTAATTCTTGACCAGTTTTCAGACTCCATTGCTTCTGTCTCTTGACATACCTGTCACAAAAGAGTTACAATATTCGAGCTGTCTCGCCCTCTTAGCTGCCAGAGCCTGCCTGAGCATGAGGTTTAATTAGGAGAGAATTTAGCAGAAAATATTCACTTGCTCGATGATTTTCATGGTAGTTTTCTTCCCTAGCATTTTTACTTGTTTTAGATTATATTGTTCGACGCTAGTACTAGCCAACCAAATCCTGAGTCTGAGTCTCCAAACTGAGTCTCCAAAGCTCTCTGTACCTCGTGCTCAGGCAAGAGGGCCAGGCAGCTCTGGGGATGAAAATGGAGTTACAAAATAAACAGGCCATTAAAATTTTGGTCTGTGTAACTCAAGGTGTTAACAGTTATCATATTAAATACATTCAGTACAATAATACCTCTTGGTACACAATATGTGTAGCAGAATCAGCACCAGTTGTTTCTGCTTCACACCCCTGCACCTGTGAATGGACAAAATTCAAAATATTTTTGAAAACCCGTTTCTACTGTTGTAGTTTTGGTTATCAGAACGTTGACTAAATTCCATTAATAATTCTTGTCCATCTTGGTGTTCAGAAGTATTAGCCTCTATCTCTTTACAAACCTGTTGGATGTTAACACTAGATTTATTAGGACAGCTATTGCAGGCTATTTCATTTTTTTGTTACATGAAATGGTTTCAAGCCACAATTTTCACACTTGAGGGCACAGGCAGCTCAGGCTCTGTGTGCGAATATTAAATATTCAATGTTCATGTTCATGGCGGCGATTTGAATATTTATAGCAAATGTATGAGAAACTCACGAAATACATTCTAAATTCTATATTTTCGAAGGAAACTAACTGAAACTGACTTACATTGTGCAAGTGTCTTGTTATTTTGATGTTTGGGTGCTCCTGGTGCCAGTTTAAAGCCATTTAGACGAGTTTTACTTTTTCAGTTGACCGTCCATTATGAATAATTTAAAGGCCGGCGACAATTATGTGAGAACGGATCCAATGGTCCGCACTCGAAGCTCAATAAATTCCACAAAAATGCTCCAGTCTCCTCAAAATTACCTTCATTGCAGACGTCCATGCTCTTAGCTTCTGTTCGCTACCCCCAGGGTTCCAAGGTTGACTTTAATTGCTCGAGAAACGCTCGTGTTCGAGCTGTTGTCTTTAATATTTTCTTTCGCGTTGTGCGTGTCCCCGACGTCTGAGACACCTCAATTAAAATTTAGCGTCATCGTGACCAAATTTACCTCGACCGTGGAGAGGCATGGTGCAATTGTTTACTTGCAAAAAAAGACACCATGGGATGGTCCCTTCGGTCGATTTGACCGGAAACGGAACGAAAACAATCGGATACAACGTCGATTAAAAATTCTTTTTTTTTCACTTTAGAATCTCGCGCTGACTCTCTAGTTTCATTCAGGGTTTTTTTCGGTGTCAGAACTATCCTCAGTCAGGAGCTCCTGCCTCAGTTGAACAATTTAAAGGCAGCGTTTAAATACAAAGTGAAACTTCAAAAATTCCTCGTTGCGGTTAGATTGTGCCCACTTTTAGCAAAACTCAAGACTGATTTCAGCTTGTTTTGGAGTAAGCGGGTTTATGCTTGTGATTATAAACCCTACATAAAATATCTTTCAACACGTTTTTACAACGTAAGTTGTAAATTAATAACCGCTATAAACATAGACGACGCTTTAATCGGTCGATTTCAAATGGCATAAAAAAAGCACGCCGTTTAATAGCTCCGCACGTGCAGTTTTATGCAAAATGACTGACGTGAAACATCCAGACCAAACTCTGGGTTTTTCGGAGAATGTGAACCGCAACGAGGAATTTTTGAAGTTTCACTGTGTATTTGAACGCTGTCTTTAAATTGTTCAACTGAGGATAGTTCTGACACCGAAAAAAAAAAAAATGAAACTAGAGAGTCGCGAGATTCTAAAGTAAAAAAAAAACACCGAAGGGACCATTCCATGGTGTCTTTTTTTGCAAGTAAACAATTGCACCATGCCTCTCCACGGTCGAGGTAAATTTGGTCACGATGACGCTGAATTTTAATTGAGGTGTCTCAGACGTCGGGGACACGCACAACGCGAAAGAAAATATTAAAGACAACAGCTCGAACACGAGCGTTTCTCGAGCAATTAAAGTCAACCTTGGAACCCTGGGGGTAGCGAACAGAAGCTAAGAGCATGGACGTCTGCAATGAAGGTAATTTTGAGGCGACTGGAGCATTTTTGTGGAATTTATTGAGCTTCGAGTGCGGACCATTGGATCCGTTCTCACATAATTGTCGCCGGCCTTTAAATTATTCATAATGGAAGGTCAACTGAAAAAGCAAAACTCGTCTAAATGGCTTTAAACTGGCACCAGGAACACCCAAACATCAAAATAACAAAACTCTTGCACAATGTAAGTCAGTTTTAGTTAGGTTCCTTCGAAAAGATAGCATTTAGAATGTATTTCGTGAGTTTCTCATACATTTGCTATAAATATTCAAATCGCCGCCATGAACATCAACATTGAATATTTATATTCGCATACAGAGCCTGGGCTGCCTGTGTTGAGGGCAGTAAAAAAAATTAAGACACTACAACAATTCGTAATTCTGACAGGAAAAAAAGACTCGTTGGGAAAGTAAACTAACTGTTGTACAGAAATACAAAATAAATGCATAAGCTAATGTCGAAATTTTTCAGTACAGTATCATAAAGGGACATTTTATAAAACGTACCTCAGTGGCTGAGTTTTTCCTTGCGTCGTTCGCAAGCGAATTCTTCCTCGAGTCGAGGCCAGTTTTTTAACTTCTTTTGGGGCTTCAGTCCTGCACTTGTTGCACCAGCGTGTCCCAGGCTTATACGACGCACAGCTACGGCCAACTCGATCAAGAATTTGGTGATATCGAGTGGGGATGGGATGGCCGTGCATCTTTGGCGTGTGCCCCCAAGTGGACGGACACGAGCATGTTCTGTCGTCTTCCCGACGAATTTGGTCAAAATGCCTTTGACACACCGATTCATACGGCTCAAGCCCACCACAGCTCTACATATCTGAGAAGTTGGTGTCCTCAGAACACCGCTACAGCCGTACAAAAGCCGCCTGGTTTTAGCTTTGGCGCACAACATCTTTTGCAAAACAAAATGTATTCGCTGTGGCTACATGCCCGGCAGCAAGTTACGAAACCACAACAATTTCACATTGTGTGCAAGGTCAGTTTGGCTCTGGCACAATATATAATGTGGACTAAGGACAAAACGAAATATTAGCCGAGTTTGAAAGCTAAGTTTCCAGTGTGCACTTTAAGTTTTAGTTTTTTTTTCGCTGCGGACAAGACTCACGGCGAAAACAATTTTGAAGTTGCCGGTCGCCGGTGTTTTGTATATTTGTTAAGGTGTACCGCTGACCAGCAAAAATACTGTATCGCGCCCTCTAAAACGTATTTCCTCCTCCTATTTTAATACTCCACTGACCACATTGCAATATTGAGTGGAGGCTCAATTACTCTCCCAACCGTCAACAACATGGCTGAACAAAATGGCGGCCGTGAGTCAGTTCCTTCTGGATATGACTACGACTTCGTTTCGTGTATTGATGATGATTACATTTGTCAGATATGCCACCTGCCTCTTAAGAAGGCCGTGCTAACGAGATGTGGTCACAGGTTTTGTAATGATTGCCTCGGCGAATATTTCAGAAGGTAAGATCCATGAACCAAATGTTTACAAAAGCCCGGGGCCAAGTTTAACGAGGATGAGTTGTTGAAAGTTGTCTTTCATGAGGGTTTTCGTCGACTCTCATCGACTGTCACCTCGGGCCAAACGAGAGAAAACTCTCGACGACTCTCAAGAAAAATTTGAGCAGGTTCAAATTCGACGAGAAGTCCCTGAGATTGAAATTTATGATAGTTTCAGGCCAAACGAGAGTGAGAGTTTGAACTCTCATCCTGTCCTCGTTTGGCCGGCTTTAACAGTAACTGTTAAAACCGGCCAAACGAGAGACAACAACTGTTGTCTCCAACATCTTAACTCCTCTTCATGGGCGTGCGGAATTTTTCTTTGAGTTTTATGTCGAATAAATGCAACAATTCCTGATTTTGAATTAGCATGACAAACTACATGTATAACCTTCATGTAAGCTTATTTTATTTTGTAATAATTAATTTACAGCAATCAGACAAAGGATCATTTTGTAACAAGACTGTTTATGTAATGATATGTAATGATATCGGGATAATAAATGTGAAGGAATTGTGCATTATTGGGTGGGGTTGAGTGCTACTGTATTGCCAATGGCTCGATTTATACTAGAGATGGATAATCCATCAAGACGAATCATCCATCTGGTAGTTGATAATCCGTCTGTGTATCAATACAGGAAAACAGACGGATTATCTGTCCAGACAAACTATATGTATCTGCCAAGTTCGTCTTGGCGAACTATGTAGATAGTTCATCTGGACGGATAGTTTGTCTGTTTGCCCGTATTTATTAGCCTGCGTTGCAGCCGGTATCCGGTGTCAAAATCCTCGTATATATACCGTCTGCGCAACGGCGCCCAAAAGCTTGTTCTGATATCCCGCGGGTTTGCATGAATGAAATAAAAGGTGTTGACAGGCCAAGCACAAATAGTACTGGCGCGTGGTGTGATTGTTTTGACCTTTGTTCGCTCGGTTTTAAAAATGTAAATATTTCACGCTAGTCTATCGACCGGTTAGCGCGTTGTATATGCCACTATTTGGTTTTGTTCAGGCAATACCATGTTTTCGATCCTCCAAATGGATCTCATCAGTTGCCGGTACTTTAAGTCGCTATTAAAATGCAACTCGTACATGCGAGAGAATGTTAGACAATTCCTGCGGCTCGAATTTGTGTTTCGCAACACAGTTTCTGCAGATGTACTCGTTGTTTTCGATCGCTCTCAAAGATATCTTCAGACTCTCGATTTCGGCGATTACCTCGAATTGTTTCCATCTCTTTGCGAGCAATACTCTTTCGTTTTACAATAAACGGACGAATCAGACATAGCCTTCTCGATCTTTTGAAATGCAAAGTTGTACAAAAGTAATTTATTTTTAGCAGTGCGCGATCTGTTACGCAAGATTTTGTCCAATCACAAAGCGCGTAAGAATCTAGCCAATCAAAAATGGATACACATATCCTTGCAAACCTGCGGGATATCAGAACAAGCTTTCGGCGCCGTTGCGCAGACTGTGTATACCGGCGGTGTAGGCTGTCTGCGACGCAGGCTAGTATTTATACACAGAGGGATTATCAACTACCAGACAGATGATCTTCGTCTTGACGGATTATCCGTCTCTAGTATAAATCAAGCCAATATCATACCTTATTACAGACCAGAAGCATGCACAGTCTTTGATCAAATCCAAATTACTTTTTGGAGTGATAATATATGAGTCAATTGAAGTGCCATGAATGAGTCTTGGTCCACTAAATTCCTACTGGGATTAACCCAAGTTGTGTTCAACAAAAGAGAATGCTTACTACAGTATTCTAATCTGGTGGGTTCCATGCGATCTCATGGGAGTCTTGTGAATGCAAGTGCGAGAATGATTTGAGATTTTTCGACATCAATTTAGCCCCTACGAAGGATTTTTTCAGGGACAATCTTTGCCAAGAAACTTGTTTTAGGTAAATCATGTAGAGTCAACTTCCAGCTGACGATTGCTTGATCGTCCATTCATTCCTTTGCTGTTTACACTAGGAATGTTGTTTAGAAACATTACCATAACCATGCTCGGCTTCTGTTGGATACAGTGTGTGAAGCCGCAGACGCTCGGTGCAGTGTTGTCAACTTGCCAAAAAAAAAAATGTACATCCTCTACATCCAGGATCCAGTTTCTAACTTACTTGAACGTGAAAAATCGACGTTCATTGCTGGAAAATGTTTTTGCTTTCCTCTATTTTGTAAGTAAAAAAAATCACGTGTATTAAACTACATAATTGTTGTTTTTGTTTAAAGGAGACGCAATCCTGACTGCCCATGTGACAGAGAAAAATTGGATAAAGAAAAGGTGATAATGAGATAGATAGATAACTTTATACATGATGAATGAATACATGTGATGAGTATATATAATGAGTGCAGTTCTTCTTTGTGTTTATCATGTTAGTCCCTACAATATAGCTCAGGATTTTAATTGAACTCACTGATCACCATACAGGGGCGGATCCAGGAATTTTTGATAGGGGGGGGGGGGGGGGGGTCCCAGGGTTTTCCTGAAAATATGAGGGTCAAGGATAATATTTGGAAGTAGACAGCAGTACTGAAGGCGCAGAGGGTGGTGTTTGGAGGCCTCTCCCAGAAAATGTTTTTGAGATTTCAAGCTCTGAAAAATGCATTTTGGTGGATCCTGGAGGTAGTTTTGCTATGGATAATGGGGAAAGGAAAAAAGCACTCAGGTCTGTTAGGAGGGTCCAGACCCCCCTGACCCTCCCCCTGGATCCACCACTGCCATATGATGTTTGATGAGTGCTGGCATTAGTCTAGCGATTGAAGATTGTGGGGGCTTATTTTCAGGATGTTTTTTTTTTGGGGGGGGGGGGTGGGGGGTGGGGGGGGGGGGGACTAACCTTATTATAGGAATTTTATAGCATTGGAGTGCATAAAGCCACCAGTTTTCCAAGTGAGTCCAATTTAACATATAGTCAATAATGTTGTTTACAGGATATTTTCCCAGACAAAGCAAGTGAAAGGAAAATTCTTTCCTACACAGTAAAATGTCCTTTTGGATGTCAGTGGACTGGAGAACTCCGTGATGTAGAAGTAAGATTATTTATTGCCACAGGATTGCAATCTTTTCTTCAATATTAGATCCCAGCAGGAAGAAATCTCTTACTTTATGTGGATCCTGGGGGGTACTCCTATAATGGACTACACGGGGAGGCTCCGCCCAAAAGGGGTAGCTTTTTCAGGCTGGAGGTATATAAAAGGGTAGCGATTTCACGAGTTGAAGTATAGAAAAGGGTAGGGAAAACTGTCATTTAGGTGTTTATAAAAGGGCCTTATAAAATATCTCGAACTGACGGCGGCACCTAATGGCTGATTCATCCAATATTTTAAGGGGCTACCGGCTCAAACGAAAAGTTTAGTAAAAGTCGTAAAAGGGATGCAGTGTTTCAACTGTAGGTATGTGAAAGGGATACCATTTTCTATGGAAGGTACATGTGTATGAAAGGGTTACCTTTTCTGTCAAAATGGTATATAAAAGGGTAAGGGTTTGGACCTCGGGACGGAGCCTCCCCTGTTGAGTACCCAAATTAGCAGGGCTATTTGAGGCAGGAGTTCACTGATTCTATTATAATTAAATCTTTCAGAAACACAAAGAGAAGTGTCCTTTTAAGGTTGTCCAGTGTCCAAGCCTGAACTGTAATGTTAAACTGGCCAGGAACCTGATTGAACAACATTTAGCCACTGCCTGTCTGTGGAGAATTGTTACTTGTGAGTTCTGCAGTGAGGAGCATCCAAAATCCCAAGAACACGTGAGCAACTTGAGTTCATATTTTTACATAATTTGAAGTTAGTTCTTTGTCGTGAGAAATGCAGACTGTGGCCTAATGGTTAGCGTGCTGGATTCTGGACCGAGCAGTCCAGGTTCGAAAACCGGTTACGTTCTTGGACAAGACAGGAGTATATTAAATGTCAGTACCGGCGACAAAATGCTGGGGGGTAACCTGTGATGGACTAGCATCCCATCCAGGGAGTAGCAATACTCCCTCCAGAAATTAACCCCCTAAATCTCAGATGATAATAAGCCCCTCCTTATACAAGCCACACCCATGAGGCTTAATATGATAAATTGAGTGAAAGCGGGTGCATTGAATACACAATCAAGTCCTGCCAAACTGTCCCAGCTGTTCACATCACATTATGTTAATGGAGCACATGCTAAAATCAATTCATCAGATTCACAAAGAGAGCTGCACCATGTTCCCTCTCAATTGTGTCAATGGCTGTGAACAAGTAGTACCAAGAGTGCAGGTGAGACCGTTGTCTATCCCTATGTTGGGGATTCATTTGAAAGCGGGTACCGTTTGTTGAATACACCACAGCGCTCAGTGAACAAACTACGGGGGGGGGGGGGGGGGGGGGGGGGGGGGCATCTTCTTATTTAATATTTTCGAGTCGTAGCATCATGCATTATTTACCTGCTGATTTTTGTGAATAAATTGATCTGGCAAGTAAAATTAACACAGTTTGTTATGATGTGAATTTTATTTTTATACACCCTTCCATTTCTTCCCTTCTATCCCCACCATCCTTTCCAAGCTGGCTAGTGTATTTTGAGTAAATCATATTTAGTGACAAAGACTTTACCACTTCCAAATGACAAATCAACCTAGGGAAAACCTTGCAGTAGACACATGTACGCGTTGCGTACCTATTTTTATTACCGTCAATCCATGTACTAGCAGTCTCTTTCTTTTCCTAATCTTTCTTGGGCGCGAGATGCAACGATTGAGAGACGAGCGGCGAGAAACGTTTTTACACCTAATTTGCATAATAATTATATTTCTGCTCGCGCCAAGGATCTGAGGAGAAAAGACCGACTGCTCGCAGTCTATACATGTACAAGCTTTTGTAACTATGATTATACAACAGATACATTGTTTAAACAGACCGTGAATGTCATTTGACATTGTGAGATAACTACTGTCCACCATTACAGACAACACGAAAAAAACTTACAATTAACATTTTTAAAAACCACGGTGGGGGGAAGGAGGGCTTATTTAAAATATTATAATCCCTGAAAGGGGGGCTTATTTAGAAGGGGGCCAATCTCGTTCCCAGAGTCCTCGTTATCCTTGTCCAGCGGTGGAGCGGCCAACAAGGAGCTCTGGGGGGAAGCGATCCGCCATGACAGGATTCTTGGACTTCTGGCTCTACTGCGCATGTGTACGACCCCATGTTTCAACTGATGGACACCAAGATTCTTGGACTTCCGGTCTTACTGCGCAAGTCAGGCGGATCACTCTATCCCAGAGGTCCTTGTTGGCCGCTCCACCGCTGGACAAGGGTAAGGAGGACTCTGGGAACGAGATTGGAAGGGGGCTTAATAGAGGGAAGGGGCTGAATTGAGGACATACGGTATCATCGTTGCTTTTGTTTCATCAGATGCCAAGACATTTGGAAACAGATTGTCTCCTCACTTCTCTCTCATGTCCGTATCATGATCTGGGATGTTTTGTCAAGGTATGTATCTCTGTCTACTCTATTTCATACAAGTTGTCTGTAACAATCGTGGCCTACAATGACAACTTTTTTGCCGGTTTCTTCAGAATCCACAAGGAAAAACGTTCCTCAAATATTTTTCCGCAAGCATTACTCCACTGTCACTACTAAACCCTGATTAACGTGTTTTAAACATTGTTTTCCTAATGTTAAGTTGTATCACAAAAATGTAGTGCCACATGGTAAGTATTAGACTACGAGCAGTCCCTCTTTCCCAGCTTAGTCCGCGATCGGAAAATGGCCGCGCGAAAAACTGGGGGCGAGTCAAGCGCGGCCATTTCCGATCGCGAATTTTTATCGCTCTCGCTCGACGGACTAAGCTGGGAAAGAGGGACTGCTCGTAGTCTAAGCAAGTATTGTAATATTGCAAGGATGTTATCTTGTTTATTTTAATATTTTATTTAACTTCGCCTTCGCCTATCCAGCGTCTGTTTCTTTTGAGTTTATTTTCCAGATAAAGTGTGGGGAGAGGGAATACTAAAGCGTATGGTGATTATACATGTAGGCGGATTTATGGGTGGGGTGCCGCGGGCCCCTTTCGCAACTGTCAAACTTCTGTCGAATATTCGACTGGCCCAGTCGAAGATGCGGCAGAAGTCGCACTTAATTCAAATCTGTCGAATTTAATTGATTTAAACTTCGAACTTCACATGCATTTAATTCCTGAATTAGATTCGGTACATGTGAAATGCGACGTTTAAACCGGGCCTAAGGGACCCCAACCCCGCAGGAATGACCACATTGACATCCCTAATATTTACACCTCCATTTGTTAATTTACAGTACCGCTTGTGCACGTTCTTTTATATTTACATAATTTTGGACCTATATATTTTATTGTTACACTTTTTATATTTCATCAACCGATGAAGATCGAAGCTCTTCGATCGAAACGTCTTCACAATATTTTTAAAACGTTTGTTTATAACGTTATTTATATTAGCCAGTGTCAAACCATTTTTTTTTTTAATATTTTTACTACGAATCTTCAGTATTTTTCGATTATCTTTTGTATTGTTTACGGGTAAATTGTTGTATTCACAGGTAGAAAGGAGGGACCTGGAAAGGCACATCCAGCAACAAACAACAGCGCATCTCAACCTGGCCTGCAAGAAACTCGTCCAACTTCACTTGGATTTCGATCACGAGAAGACCAGCCTCAAGAAACAGCTTGAAGAGCTGAAGAAAGAAAACGATAACCTCGTCCTTAAGGTTTCTGTGCAAGAGAAGGAAATGGCTCAGACGAGGATTGAATCGCCTGCGTTTGTATGGAAGATAGCGGAGTTCAGCGAAATCTTACGTCAAGCGAAGCACGGGCGAAACAACAAAATGGACAGCGAGCCATTTTACACCGGACCGTATGGTTATAAATTGAAACTGTCCGTGAATCCCAATGGTGACGGTTCGGGAAAAACACACATCTCTCTGCGTTTGTTATCGTCATGAAAGGTGAATACGACGCCGTATTACCCTGGCCTTTCCACCAGAAGGTCTCATTCACTCTGATAGACCAGCAGGATAGCACGGACGAGCGCGAGAACATTGTTATGCACTTCCGAGCGAACACGAAACTAGAGAACTTTGCAAGGCCCACGGCTGAAGAGAACCCTGGCCGCGGATACGCCAGGTTCGTGTCACATGAGAAACTGAAGTCAAGACGCTACCTTGTGGATGACACGTTGTTCATTGTAGTCAATGTAGGCCCACCGTCGGTTTAAACCCTCTCACGCCTAAGAGGCTAAGTTCAAAGCTGGTAAAAAAATCCTAAATTTCATTCTCCATCAAACTCAAAAAACAAACAGCACTACATGAAAGTACTGCTCAATAGCTTTCATTTGAATGGTCACACACTTGGGTTTCATCCACAGACTGAAAGTTAGAACCACCTTGTACAGCGTAATAAACAGTACCACATGAAAGTACTGCCCAATAGCTTTCATTAGAATTATCACACACTAGGGTTTCATCCACAGATTAAACGTTAGAATCACCTTGTACAGCATAATTAACAGTACCACATGAAAAGTTCTGCCCAATAGCTTTCATTAGAATTATCACACACTAGAGGGTTTCACTCATTTATAACCAAATTTATTGATTCTATGTCGAACGGTTAAGTCCAGCGTGTGTAAAGAAAATAAGTTTAATTTAATTTAATCAGGAAAAAGTACGGAAAATGAATTTAAAAAAAACGGCTGGATAAAGTCTGGCATTTTTTCCAAGCTGTAACAAGTGCTCAGTTGTTCAGTGAAATGTTTGTCGAAGCCGAATTTCCTGTTCAGTGAGTGACGCTAAATCTGCGAAAACATGTACGAACTCACTTGCAAGAGTAATAAACAACTAATTTCTCCTTACAATATTGATACATTGTCAAAGAAACAGGTGTGATGAGAATAAAGGAAATCATCACCTAGGAAATGATTGTACCAAATTTATAGAATTAATATTTTAAAAAAAGCAATGTATGGCAGTAAACGTCTCTATTCGCGCGCTGAATTCTTCCCCCGCACGAGTAGACTACGAGTAGTCCCTCATTTTTCTCAGATCGAGCGGGTGCGAGCGCGTGGAAATATCTCGCGCGAGAAGACGCGACTAGAAGAGGCGCGAAAATAGTCTACCGCACGAGAGACATCTGCGATTCGACCCGAAAAAATTCCATACTGATGACGTAGCTCAACAGAGATCCGTGTAGTGTCTCTGATTGGTACGTTGTTGCTCTGTTCTAAATTTTCGCGCGCAAGTAACAACCAATCAGAGACACTACACGCATCTGTAGAGCTACGTCATCAGTATGGAATTTTTCGGGTCGAATCTCAGACGTCTCTCGAGCGGAGAAGAATTGAACGCGCGAAGAGAGACGACTATTTACACGATCAAGTTATTATTATTACAAAATAAGTAAACGTAAAAGGTGAAGCATCTTCACTTAAAAACGTTTTGTGTTTAAAGCTTGAGGTAGTGAGTGTTTGTAATCAACAAATCTTGTAACAATTCAGTGCTCGATAAATTATTTGTTTCGCGTTCATATTATATAAAGGCAAAAAATAAATGTCCTAAATTAATAAATTGATAGCATTACCTGTATAGTGTTGAGTTTGTTATTATTAGCGGCGGGTCTAAAGTACAGGTCACAATCACAGGTCGCCCCAAGGCTAGCCCTAACCTAACTCTTAGGTAGGAGCATATCACCCTGGAGCCTCCATCTCTTTGACACAACCTAGTTACACCTTAGGCTATTTTTTAGAAATTACTTTTGCCGCTAAAATCACCCGTTGTCAGTACGGTACGAGTGGAGGACGTCACGAGGTTGTCATTCATGTTTCAGATTAAAAACAAGAATTTTCGAAGAAAATATAACCGGGCTTTTTTATCAAGCAAGCAAGCCGTTTACCTGCCCTCTTGCTTGAAGTCTATCAGATTAGTCACGGCAGTAACGCTGAAGTCTGATGTTTGCGTATAGTGCCTACTGTCAATTTTCTTGCCTCTGAGCAGTCTTTGAAGATCATTCCTCAATATAAAGCCAAAAAAACACACGACAACATAGGTACGAATCGGTGTTGAACCATCAATCGCAGACGTTCCGCGTTGCACCATCATCATTCGCAGCTATTCTAGTCACAGTTCGACAAATTGCGTGAGTCAAAATGTGATATTGTAACGTAATGGTTATTTATAAATCTTCTGCATACAAGGAAGTGAATTGCTGCACCAACACGAAAAAGTAATGTATTTCACACTAAATAAACAGCAGAGTATTCATGTTCAAATCAAAAGTAATAGCTTGATATGAAATTTGACCTAATGGCGACCCTGGTTTATCACAGACGTTGACTCGTGTGACCCCATGACGTAATCGTCCTTATTTATAAATCTGCATTCTCAGCAAGTTTCTGTTTCTGTTTTCTCAGAAAATATACGGAAAAGATATGTATTTCACACAAAATGACAATTATTTAACAGGACAATATTCATAAAATATCATTTAGGCAAAGGATGACCCTGGCGAAATCTAACGTAGCCTTGATAAAAAGTTGATCTAATGGCGCTTCCAGTGTATGTGATGTACGTACGTACGCACCTCACAGACAATCTCTTCAAGTCACGATTCGACGTGACCCTATGACGTAATCGTCCAAATATAATCTGCACGTCTCAGCAAGTTTCTGTTTACATAAATCTGCGAGTCTGGGCAAGTTTCTGTTTTCCTTTTCGGAAAAGAAATGTATTTCACACAAAAACAAACAGGACAATATTATGACCCTGGCGAAAATGTAACGTAGCCTTGATAAAAAAGTTGATCTAATGGCGCTTCCAGTGTATGTGATGTACGTACGCACCTCACAGACAATCTCTTCAAGTCACGATTCGACGTGACCCTATGACGTAATCGTCCAAATATAAATCTGCACGTCTCAGCAAGTTTCTGTTTACATAAATCTGCGAGTCTGGGCAAGTTTCTGTTTTCCTTTACGGAAAAGAAATGTATTTCACACAAAACAAACAGGACAATATTATGACCCTGGCGAAATGTAACGTAGCCTTGATAAAAAAAATTGATCTAATGGCGCTCCTAGTGTGTCCACCTAGTAGTGAGTACAATGATTTAATATTTGACGAGTCAAACTCACCGACGTTGCGAAATCTGTACGCCGCTCCGATGTGTTTACGCGGTCCTAAATTAATATCTATTTGGACCAGTCCAACTTTCACATAGGCTCGATTTCCGCCGCTCTCTCGAGTCCGGGCTCGTTCTTCCCGAGAAAATCTTTCACAAGGCGAATACATTCATATATATTCATACTCACCCCTAGCTCTCCTCCTAGCACTTTGGCGGAGTAGAGGTATAAGAGATCGACGACAAAAAAAAATAGAAGCTATTTTATTAACCGGGCTGGGCCCCAGGCCCACGCCCGGTTAATAAAACCAGGAATGGACGAGATGAACGTGGAATAAAACTAGAACGGCGGAATGTTGTTATTGTCCGCGGACGTACATGTACACGGAAATCTTTCCGCGGGAGAACGATTCTAAAAATAGCCGAAGGTGTAACTACGCTGTCACGGCAGGAGCCTATAGGAGTGTTCACTGTTGATCAACATTACGTCAAATTTGTTTTGTTATTCAAATTTGCCAACCATTAAACAAAAGAACTCTTTGTTTCAACAGCCAATAGTTCTCTGGTTGGCCCATTAATAACAATAGGTGACGTAACGAGAAACATCGCTATTACCCTGCCCCACGTTAGGGCTAGGATTAGCCAGTTAGGTTAGGGCTAGCTAGCCCGAAAACTAAACTGAGAATCTGAACTTTGAAACATAATAAAACCTTGATGCTTTGACTGTCCCCTCTTCTATCTTGTCTACGCAGCCGTTATTTGTGTCGTTGACGTCATCGACTTGTGTATCGTGTGACAATCGATATCTTTGCAAGTTGTAGGGTTGAACGACTGATCGGATCGGACGGTAAATTCGCTTCACAGATGGCTTCTGGTTACGAGGAGGAGTTTGTGAACCCTATGGATGAAGATTTTCATTGCTTAATTTGTCATTTGCCATTTAGAGAGCCGGTTCAAACGAAATGCGGCCACAGGTTTTGCAAATCATGTCTCGAACGGCACATGCAAAGGTACGTACGTGTATGTGAGGTCTGCAATGGGCGCGTCGGGAGATCTATAAATGTAGCCCTGTATTCTGTAGTTTAGCCATGATGTTTTCTGCCAACTCATTTCTATCTGTGGGTTCGCTTTGCAGAAACATATTTTATGCACCTACCTTATTATAGGAAAGTAACGCTCGTGTTAACGAATTGGAGGGGAAATTAATTCCAAATAAGCTTAGGGGCGACCCATTTAACTTCTGAGGGGGGGGGGGTGGAGGATTTGGTATAGGCAAGAATTTTTTTTTTAACCCTTTCATGCTGCAGGAATTTTTTTCTCGGAGCATTTGTGTGCATGATATTTTTTCTCCATGTAACATGCTGCAGGATATTTTTTTTGTGTGTGTATGGGCGGAGGAAAAGTCGCCTTTCCGTTGTGACTGACCTTTTATCGCCATCTCGTTGCTTTTTAATACGTTCAGTAATAATACATATTATTACTGAATGTAAAAGCAATGAGATGGTGATCCCTTTCCACTTGCACTGATGAAAGGAGTCAGGCCTTAGGCCTGTTCCTGACATGTTTTCTCCTTCATTCCATCGTACCACATCCATTGGTCCTGCACACATATCTTGCAGGTATAATGGTGGCTACCGGCAGGCCCATAGACAGGATTTAGAATGGGGTTAAGAGTACCAAAGGTGCAATCGTACGAGCGCTGAAGGCGCGAGCTTCTCGGGGGGTCCGGGAAATTTTGAAAGATTAGGTTGTCTGAGACTACATTTCGTGCGTTTTGAAGGCAGTTTGACATGGAACCGAACGTAAAAAACATGAGTATTTCTGGAACTGTTCAGTTAAATTCAAAATGGATTTTTGACAAACAGGAACTTTATGATGAAAGAGTACTAGAAATACATATTGCAGACCTTCGATTAAAGAGGTTTTCAGGCCAAAGGAGTGAATATTTGGATGAAGAAAATGACTCGCTTGATGCTGTCTTTGTCGATGAAGACCATATGTAAACACGTTCAAAGCTGCGATTGGTTTGGTTTATAGGATGAACCAGTTGATTCAGACTTCATTTTCAAACTACTACTAGAGCACAAGCACTACTATTTCACTACTATTTCACTTCTTTTTGAACCGCCGGTTCACAATAGGTGGACCTCCACTGCCCGTTTATAAGGGAGTACCCCCCCCCCCCCCCTGGGCCACCATCTTGGATTTGACAAAAACTGTAGACTGGCACTGTGTCACCACAGCTATAATAATAATTATTAATGTACAGAAAAGCTTCCCCTCTTGCCCAAATACAGATGCTATTAAAATCCCAACTGCCTGCAGCAGCTGAAGATGAAGTTGAAGTCAGCCCATCATGTAGTGTCTTGCAGGAATTTTTTTTGGCCCACTGAACGTGTATGAATTTTTTTCCGTCAGTGGTCGTGTTGCACGAAATTTTTTCCGTACAAGTTTGCTTGCAGGATATTTTTTTTCAAAATCCTCCACCCCCCCCTCAGAAGTTAAATGGGTCGCCCCTTAAAGGAAATTAACGCGAAAGAGGAGTTAAAATTCAAAATGAAGGAAATTAACGCGATTACACAAAGAAACAAAGATATTTTGGTCGAAATACAAGAACTCAAATGTTGAAACTGCTCTTCTGAAAGCGAGGGTGAACTGGAAATATATGTTTTTTTATTGCTTTTTAGGGTTTTAAGCCGTGGCAAACGAGGAAACATTGTTGCGGAAACATTGTTGCGGACGCAAATGTTTCGGCGAGCAAACGGGGGAAAAACATTTGTTGCGGACGCAAAATGTTTCTGAAAGAATTCAGAAACATTTTTTGCGTCAAATGTTGCACTGTCGCGGGCAAACGTGGGAAACATTTGCGTCCGCAACAATGTTTCCTCGTTTGCCACGGCCTTTACATTGTGGCAGAAACAAGAACGCTATTGTTTCCTAAGTCTCAAATATGTCTGTACAGGATCCAGAATTTGGGGTTATAATAATGGAAATTAAGATCGCGGAAATTAACGCTGCACTTAATTAATGTCGCGGAAATTAATGCTCACAAAAATTAACGCGACTTAAATTAACGCGAATTTTTAAAATAATTTCATGGAGCGAAGGTATATAAGCTTATGTAAATGTATATATGTAAAATCTGTGTGTGGGGGGGGGGGGGGGGGGGGAGAGGGAGTGCGGTCTAGGGGGGTGGGGATTTGACAGAAAAGTAAAAATTCCAGTCAAGTTCCCAAGGGTGGATAAAATATTTTGTTTCAAATGTATCTAAGAAGAGACCCACCTAGGGGCAGAATTCTAAAACAGACTAACAAGTACTTTCTTACTTTGGCGTTTAAAATGGCAGATAAATATCAATGGAAATCATGCTTGCAAAGGTAGAAGGAAGACACTTGGTAACTGCGTCTGAAGATTCGACCAGGTGCTTCTTGGTCAAAGTCAATAAGTCCCAACCCCAAGAGAGGGATCGATCTTGTTGTCAAATCCCGACCTTTTTCCTGCACTCCCCCCCTCCCTCATCGGATTTACATTGATATGTGCATTAGTAGCGGTTATGGTATAAACACCCTCCCCCCGGGGGGGGGGGGGGGGGGTGGGGGGGGGTGGGGAGGGACACTTAACTGAAGCTTTGGTGGGTGTTTTATCCCTGACCCTGTTTTGTTTTGTTTCGTTTCTGTTATGAATCACGCACCAAACACCTGTCTAAAGTAATTTTACTTCTAACCGGCAATCACTGCACACATCCCTGTTCAACATTTCCAGAAAAAAATCTCCACTAAACTGCTAAATATTGAAAATGTTCTCTGTACCCTGGTTTAAGATGAGAGACTGCGCTATAATGCCATGACATCAATTCAACCAATGCCATTCCCACTCCCCCCACTCCGCCCACCCCCAGCAATCCCTTGCATTAGTAGGGGCTAGAAGTCGGGATGACGAAAAGAAGCAAGCTTATTCAATTGAAAATCCCCCCACAGTCAGGCTCAAAAAAAGAAGGCAAATGCCACATCCCTGGCTCCTACTGCTTAAGTTTGAGTTTGGGTATTACATACAGCATATGTGGGAATGGTACTGCTGGAATTGACTGATGTATAACCAGCCAGCGAGGGTGGCAGGCCGCGCATACCTGCCTTTAAGCAAATAAGCACGGGCTTACAAGTCGTTCGGACGGTATAATAATTTTTTTTTAAAGTTGAAGTGAAGACGTACTTACGTTCAAAGATGAAAACAGAGCGACTTCAGCACTTTTCCCTGTCATGCATGCATACAGAGACATGCCCATTGATGTAGAAGCCGTTGATTCGCGAATTTTGCCCACCAACTGAGACGACTAGTTTTCGAATTTCTTTAAGAATTTCTTTGAGTCCACCAAGATTTCAGATATGTTTGCAACCAATGTGGTCACTTAAGTCAGGTCATTATATAATAAATAATAATAATAATGATTTATATAGCGCTGTTTCTACAAAGTATCCAACAGTGCTTACAATATTTAAAAATTAATTATAATTAATAATTAATCCCGCATTTTCCCCAAATTTAAGCATCAGCTGATTGCATCTCAGAGTACTTAAAATTTTTCAAAATTTTTCGGGAGGGGGGACATGCCCCGTATCTCCCTAGCATGCCGCAAAGATAATCGGCGCTCCTTATGGGCGCTGTTGCGCTCATATTGTCTCTCCTCAATTATGTCCCACGTCACCAAGGGCTTTAACAAACCAGAAAATGCCTAGGAACGCCCCTGGTGGGGTTGCGTTGTTATACAGCAAGCTTATAAGTGTGTACTTTATATTTCTTTCCAATCCCTAATGTGCTATATCATTTCCTTGTGTTTTGTGTTCAACAGACAGGAGAGTCAGCATCAGTCATGTTCTTGTCCTTTGGACAGAGAGAATTCTAGTCAACGATAAGGTGAAACCTAAATATCCGTACCTGCCCATGGAAGGTTTTTTTGGTTTGAGCCTCCCAACATTTCAGGGCTTTTGAGAGCCCCTCCTCGGAATTTCCAATAAGGCTTCCTTGGAGTGGGTATGGATATTTTTCTGGAACCACATATTACAATATTAATATAATTTGCTTAGTCAATATTTAACTTAGGTGCAATCATACATTTACAAATGTACATTTTTTTATTGTCATAAAAAATATTTAACAAGGATGCAACTCATTGTTGATTGAAATATTGTGACAAAAAAATACAAAGTGCAAAGCTCCACGTATAATGTATAAAAGATGTGAATATGATTAATCCCTTTCAGGATAATTTTTCCAGACAAAGCGAGGGGAAGGAAGATTCTTTCTCTTGTCGTCAAATGCCCGAGTGAAGGCTGTGACTGGAACTGGTGAACTGAGGGATAAGGAGGTAAGGTTTCCATTGGAACTTGAAGATTTGTTATGTGATTCAAAACTAGCTGCTGTTGGTCGAATCTGCAGGTGGCGCGAATCTGCGATCTAAGGAATTTACTGAAACTATATATAAGGAACCTGACTGGAATAACATGGAACAGCCTTAAAAAAGCTATACCCTAATATAACCTGTTTTTATACATATGGCTCTTTAAAAAATTTGCTGATAAATTAATGCATCTCATTCGGCAGTTATGCTTGCCAAGCATATACCATGTACTAAATGCATTTTTTCAGAACCTTTTAATCAAAATTCGGGAAAAATGTCCTCTACTTACATGTATAATTAAATAGAGAAACAGTTTCTTTTGTTCAATGTTCATTATATTAAGTAATAATAAGGTCAGAATTGTTTTAATCATGAGACTGAAAACTTTAATTCTGTCAACAGAACCACTTGAGCTCTTGTCGTTTCAAGCTTGTTTCCTGCACCAGTGAAAACTGTGTAGTAGTATTGGCAAGGGAAAGATATTGAAGAACATGTCACCACCACATGCGAATGGAGGGTTGTGCAGTGTGGTCATTGTGACGAGGGCACATCCTAAAATGTCTTATTGAGGTAAATACTATCAAGCGACTGTGAAAAATTTATTCCTGTGCACTAAACTGTGTTCCATATGTAAGAAGGGCTGAAGGGGGTCTCAGCAAGTCAAAACTGAACTGTCATATTTGACCTGAACAAATTACTTGAAAACTCAGACGATTTTGATGAGGTCCATATCTATTGACCCATTGCAATTCCTCGATAATACCTTGCCTTTAAAACCTGTCTGGAAACTCTGCTAAATGGTTAACAAATTATCATTTTTTGATTATCATTTAGAATGTTTAACCCCTTCCCCTCCCCCCATGAACCCTTCTTTCTCGTTTTCCTTTTCACCGTTTGTTAGTTAATGACTTTAATCATGACAAATTTTTGCAATTTTCTAATGTTTTAATTCAAAAATTCAATGCACACATTCTTTTTTCGTTAAGGAACACATGCGGAAAGTGTGAAAAGATTACCTATAGAATGTTCCAGATGGCTGTGGCGCAATCATTGCAAGGATAAAGGTAAATAAAAGTGCTATCCTGTTGGCTCGACACTGGCAGGTCACACACCATAATATATGACATGCTCTAATGCTATTTTGGTTATGATGTTTAAAATGAAAATTCAATTTTTTTTAACATTTCCACTCTAACATAGCCTCATACGCAGACGCTCTTTGGGCTCGTCACGCAATCTTTCCTCCCCCCAGGGAGAGGAAAGATTGCGTGACGAGCCCAAAGAGCGTCTGCGTAGGAGGCTAACCTCTACACACATGCTCCCAGAGCCACTTCCAGGGGGGAGGGGGGGGGGGAGGGGGTGGGGGGTGGGGGGTGGGGACTACCATATAAAAATGACGGGATGATTGTCGGAAATTTGTATCCAGAGAAGGTATGATGGATGATGGAAGTCCCGCCAGGGAGGGGGGAAGGGGTTAGCCAGCACCTAAATAGCTGATCAGATTGCAAATTTTGCCAACAGTGTGCACATTAACATTTATGCAACACTATGTTACAGATTCCAGACCATACAAGCCAAGGACTGTCCACTGACAGCAATATCTTGTCCATTTGCTGAAATGGGTTGTAATAAAAAGGTACAGTGTAATCTCATGTATTATACAACAACAATTTATTTTTATTTAATATTAAAGAAACTGTTATGCTGTGTTGGTCAATAATTATTTTTCTCAAATTCATTAATAACAATATTATTCATCAAGTCAAAACAAAGGAAATCATACCGTGACAGAGTATGGATACCTGGTCTTATTTAGCATAGATTTTTACAATTTTATTTCTTTGTTTACTCCTTAGTTTTGTTTCGATTGAGAAGATAATTATCAAACACTTGATGCAGTGTTTCATCCGATTTCCAAACACTTTGAATTTTTTTTTCATCAAAAATACTCAACTGTCTTCTCAGTGTTTGGAAATCGGATTGAAACATGTCTCTCGTGTTTGAATATATTAATTGTCACCTTTTTGTTGTCCTTCATTCTTATGACTCGAGTAGTATATTAAAATGGGGCTTTTATGAGGGGGGATCAGATCCACCACGAGGGTGACGTCATAGATATGAATAGGTAAGTAGTGCCAGGAATAGTGACGTCAGAAACAATAGGCAATAGATCTTGATCACCGCCGCCATGGTAGTGGAAGTAAACAATATAATTGTGTTGGTGGTGGCCGGGTGGCGGTGGCGGTGGTGGAGGAGAAAAACAATATCTGTTCTGTACCCTTCCTGTACCATTTCTGTACTCTTCCGCTGTACCCTTTCTGTACTCTTCCTGTACCCTTTCTGTACCCTTCCAGAATTTGGGATGGTGGTGGAGTTAAAACAATAGAATTGTGGTGGTGGTGGTGGCATTAGTCAGCAAATAGAAATGAAGAGGTTGAAGAGGAGGAGGGAAAATAGAAATATGGAGGAGGAGGGAAAATAGATCGTTGCCCTGATTGTCAAGCAGTGAGACATATTGATCAGAAACTTTAAAAAAAACAGGGTCAGTGTAATAAACGTAGAGTGTTTGTTGTTTTGCAGAAAATAAAACACAAGCGCTATTAAACTGTTTAATCCCAAACAAAAGAGGTGTCAATCTCTCATGCAAATTCGCTCAACGGAGTTAACATAATAAACTGGTAACGGTGCGTGAAACGGAACGGCGCTCAGACAAGTTTGGGCAAGCTCTCAAGATCTATTGTCTATTGTTCTGACGTCACTATTCTGGCACTACTGACCTATTCATACCTATGACATCACCCTCGTGGTGGATCCACAGGATCCACCCTGATCCACCCGTCGCAGAAGCTCCATTTGATATACTACTGACTCGTCAACTTATTTGTTATAATAAGGGTAAAGAGAATTTGTGAATTGACCATTGCTGTAAGACTCATCAAGCAGTCTCGTTTTCTTTTTCCTCATAGGTACAGAGAACACAACTTGAATCGCATCTAGAATCTGATGCAAGGACTTCATGTTGCCTATACTTGCGTGAAAGTTTCACGAAACACAAGAAGAGTTCAGAGAAAAAACAAGGAAACTCGAAGAGAAAGTTGATGCCCTTCAGAAGAAAACTAGAAGAAAAAATGGATGAAAGCGTCGATAGTCTTAAGAAAAAACTGGAAGAGAAAGTGGGCTCAGTTCAGGCAGACCTAACCTCGAGAATTGGTAGAATTGAGATGTCTAATTTTTATCTTGAACATAAGCTTGAGAGAGAGATTAAGGAGAGTACTCAGAAGAAGGAGGAATCGCCATTTATATGGAGGATAAGCGGCTTCCGCAGAATTTTGTACGAAGCCAGGAGAAGCACACAAATTGAAAGTGCACCTTTTTACACTGAGGAAAATGGCTACAAGGTGAAAAAAGTACGGATGCAACCAAGCGGTGATTTGTCAAATTCTGGGAAGACCGGTTATGTTTCGCTCTACCTTGTAATCATGAGAGGTAAATACGACGCCATATTGCCCTGGCCTTTTAAACGTACTGTGACATTTACGTTGATTGATCAGCAAGTACACGAAGACTACAGAGAGAACATCGTCATGAAATTTGGCGTCAGTGAAGATTTCGAAGATGACCCATCATTTCAGCGGCCCACAAAGGGAGGAGAATGTTGGTCAAGGCTTTCCTAAATTTATATGTCACGATACAATAAGAAGAAGGCGCTACATTGTGGACGATACTGTATTCCTTGAAGTCCAGGGTCAGCCCGCAGTCTTGACTGTTCCTGATCCGACTGATGCTGCGAAAACGTTTTTGCATTCGCTGGTGTTGCCTGCGAAGTCTTGTGACCAAATAGATAGAGTTGTCTCTAAGCAAACAGTTAAACTGAAAAAACGATAAAAAAGAACATTTATATTCTAATTTAGTTAAAATTCGACAGTACTTGTTATGTAGTTACACGTTTTCCCGCGTTTGGCACCAGTTACATGTTTTCCCGCGCTTGGCACCGGGTACATTCGAGTTCTGATTGGTTATTTGCAGGGGGGGGGGGGGGGGGGGGGGAGAAAGCCGGCACTTTTCTTTGAGGACATAGCGGTGCCGGGCAACAGACCAACAGTGCGAATCCTGTGTCAATCAAGCCGTTGCTAAGAATGACGTCAACCAAAACGTCATTGTTTTCTAACCCAGGAAACTTTTTCAAGCTCGCAGCGTAGAGCTGTACGCGTGTAGCCTGCAAACACAGATTTTTGGCTTGATCTTTTACGCCGCCGATTCGGCAGCGTGAAACAACAATCCGTCTGCGCTGCATTTACAGGACTTTACATGCTACAGCGAGAGGATCCAGCGAGAGTCTTTCGGATACGGTCAGTAGTGCTACTACTGGAACGGGAAGCGCCGAAGTCGGATGAAAATGTTTATCGTAATACACGAGGCGAAGCGAATCAGAGAACAACGAAAAAACAACGTCTTCCTTTTCGAGCGAAAACAACCAAGGAAAAAACACATTTTTGTTATCATGCATACTAATTTTAGGTGTGAATTTCTTGCCTGAAAAGCTTTTTTATTGTCAATAAGTTCCCGTGGGACAATCTTTTAGCAACTAGTTGAGTGCTTTGTAAAAATTTAAAAAATCGTTCTCTGGTTAAAAATTTAAAAATATGAGCTTTCGGTTGCCAGTCTGCAACCTTTGACGAATAATGAGTGCCACTGCGCACCCTCGGTTTCCCGCACCGCTATGTCCGTAATTATGCAGACCATTTATAAGAAGTTTCTTCCCCACTCCCCCTGGTTATTTGCGTCGTATTGTATTGATTGGCCAGATAAGTTACTATGGTTTTGGTAGGCGCACCAATATCACGTGTAAAATAAATAATAAATTTTCCCAAATTAACTTTTTTTAGTAAAGGACTTGTATTGTTTTCATTCTTAGTTTCCGAAATGGTTGTTGCAATTGTTTGAAATTTGCTGTGTTATGTGACATTATCGCTCACGCTGGCCACAGTATCAGACCTGACCATAGTTCTGAAAGTGAAGCATTGTGGGTACAATAGAGCAGTTTTCAACTGAGTGTTGAAAGTAATCGCTGAATTGCTTTGGTTTTGCTTTACTGCGCTCTGTGATTGGTTTTAAAAACTCGCGCCACCTTCTCAACCAATCAGATGCAAAACCAAAAGCAATCGCGACTAGGTCACACGCGTTTTCCCGCGCTTGGCGCCGGTTACGTATAATTTGTTTGAGTTCTCATTGGTTCATTTTGTTGTTTACGTTTGTTGTGATTGGCCATTGTAATTGTTTTAGTTTGGAAATTGCTATATCACCGTTTTAATGAGTTGCCTTGTTACATTTCAGGTTGAGAAAGTAATAAAAAAGCTAACCTGAGTATCAGGCGAATTTTTCCGCGCTCTCTTTTACTCTTCGTCTTTACGTGGCCGCGCTGAAATTCCATTTTTAGCGCGACATCCGTAAAGAGAATGTAAGGAGCGCAAAAAATTGGCCTGATCGCAGGTTATAAAAAAGCTATTGTAAATTTGTGTCGCCATATCGAGGCCGGATTAAACGAGATCAGAGGATCATGTCAACTCTTCGCTGGCGTTCTCTCAAATTGTTTGACTCTCATCACTCGCCTTCCTCGATTTTCCTATTAACCCCCAACTAAACTATTGAATGGCCCCGATAAATTTGTGTTAAGGTAAAATATCAATGAATCAATCTTATGTTAAGTTTAGAACAACACAAATGATAAATTCCTACCTTTAAAACAATGCAACTTTAAACCGCGTGGTTAAACTCTCGACATTTGTTCCAAGACTAAACAAAGGAATTACATTTACCCTATTTCGTATTCTGTAAAATGATCGACGTTCAACGTCAAGCTTAATTGTCAAACAACTGGCTCAAAATGTCACAAATAAAATCAGCTTTTTGCCGCGAGACTCAACGTAAAAGCTACTGATCGAGAAAGACGGTCTACATTCAAACCACTCGTTACCGACGAAAATATATTAAGAAGCAATACATTGATCAGAAAAATCTATTTTACGGCGAACGATACAGCCTCTAGCTATACCTTTAAATAATTACTAACATGGAAACTGGTAATCACTTGTGGAAACGAGGATAAATATGATATGGTTTTCTTGTGGAACAATCATTTTGATTCAATAACCCCAGGGGGGGGCAGGCAGCACCTTTGATCTTGCCGCTTTTCGCTATACATGATCGCACAAGTAAAGAAATCTGTCAATCATTCGAAGCAAACGTACCTCTACGGGAGTTTGCTGTGGAATTTCATCCATGGTGTCCCACAATGACAAAGTTCAGTTTAAAACAGCGACCGAATCGTTCCCATAGATGTTTGAACGTGGAATCGCCAAAACATTTCTGAACGAACACAAACGCACGTCATGTCCGTCATCGTCCGCCATGTTTATTTTAAACAAAACCAGTACTTAGTCTCGCTCGGCCAAATTTCTTAAATGTGCAATCATTAATACTAGGTTCCCAGGGCCTCGCTGCTGGCCCCCCCGTGAATAGCCCTTTTCACGGTTAACTTGTGATATTTGCATAACAATACACATAGAAGCGAGGCAATTTCGGACACAAGCTGCAAAAACATCGTGTTTTTCTTGAGCTTCTTAAACCCTTTTAATATAAAAACAGTTTTAAAATGTAGAAGAACTACAATTCTTTAAGTTTACGTTGTTTTTAGAAAAAATTGTAAAAAGACTTTTCTCTATTTATAAAGAATAGAAGCAACAGCAAGATCGTTTTACGATCTTTACGGCAAACTTTAACCAAAAGAGTTGTATATTTAGTTTTTCTCCGTTTTAAAACTGTTTTTATTCTAACATACCGTAGTCCAAGGAACTCAAGAAAATCACGATGTTTTGCAGCTTGTGCCCGAAATTGCCTCACTTCTTTGTTTAACTGTATTGTTATGCAAATATTTCAGGGCTATTCGTTTCAAGAAAGATTGTAACAATTGTAACTGAAAGTTCATCACGATAATTTGAAAATATTTTACCGTGACAAAACAAAACCGAAACCAAACCTTTCATAAGACCATTGTCTTTTACGGGAGGTGGTTACGGGTGGCCGGCTCTAAACAGCAAATTAAATGATACAACTTCACACTTTTGTCGGTTTAAATATGAACATCAGAACAAAAGCAAACGGTTTAGGTAGAAAGTTACGCAGTGGTAAATTTCAGAAAATTCTATGTGCCCAAACTTCAAGAAAACATCTCTTATTATAATAGCTTCATACGATAATTATCTTACGATAGCCCTTTTCACATATAATATATTTATATCTTTTTTATTTTTATAATACAGTTGAAAATTGAAGCAAAACAATTTTGGTCACAAGTTGTAAAATGTTAATTGTAATTCAATTTCTTAAGTTCATTGATTAATGGAGACAACTGGACGGCGACGAGTTTGCAGAACTCCGATTGCTGTTGTTAATAATTAGCATGGAACTATATTTATTAGATTGCTAACCGATTTCACCGGTGTGTCTTTACAATTTTTCATTTATAGTACATATTCAGTTGAACTCGGTAAAAGAAAGATTACAAAAATTCTGAATCACAAGAAATAACGAGGCAAAGGCAACCACGAATGGCCTGGATCTGAATCATTTTTGTGTGTTACCCATATAAAGCATATAAACTGACCTTTCATTGGGGTCTGTAGCAGGATTTTATACAAAACTATTATAGATTCTCTCCGCAAAACTGGCGGTGCCGGACATGTCCCTATAATCTGAACTTTATGTGGACTATTGTGTGTTGTCAAACTATTGAATGGCCTCGGGAAATTTCTCAGTTAATGTGTCAAAGAATCAATTAATAAATCTAAAGTTAAAACAATAATAATTATATAAGTATAAGTTCCCACCTTTGAAACAACTTTAAATCGCATGATTAAACTCGACATTTGTTTCAAGACAAAACAAAGGAATTACAAAATTTACACTATTTCGTATTCTGTAAAATGCCAGACGTTCAACAAGCCACGGTAATTGTCAAACATCTGACTCAAAATGTCACAAATAAAATCAGCTCAACAACGTAAAAGCTACTGACCGAGAAAACGGTCTACATACGAAAAATTACTTCAGTGTTACGAACGAAAATATATAAAGAAGCAATAAATTGATCAGAAAAATATATTTTACAGCGAACGATGCAACGTCTATCTAATATCTATGAAACTGGTGGGTCACTTGTGGAAACGAGGATAATTGATATGTTTTCTCTTGAACAATCGTTTTGATTCAGTTCGTTCCATAAAATTAAAGATTGTAACAATTGTAACATGGTTCACCACGATGATTTGAAGTTTTACTGACAAAACTGAGTTGATCGCAGCCGAACTTTTCATACGCGACCGTTGTCTTCTACGGGACACTGACGGGAGGTGGTTACGGGTGGTCTCTAAACAGTAAATTAAATTATTTCAAAATATTTTCTAAACTGTTCTTCTTGCTGACAACTTATTAAAAACGCGAGAAACAACATTTAAAAAAGCTTTTAAAAGAAGCGCATACCCGGCCTGCAAACAACTTCGCCCTTTGTCGGGTGAAATATGAAGCAAACGGTTCAGGAAAAAATAAGTCATTCAAAGCCGAGAGAGAACGTATACGTAAATAATGTTTACAATGTAAAATGATCACGAACTGGGAGAAAAATCAAGAAATTAAGTTACGCAGTGGTAAATTTCGGGAATTTCTAAAAAACATCTCTTGTAATAACTTCTTCAATGATATTATCTTATACCAGAGCCCCTTTCACATGTAGTTTTTAATATATATTTTTCAAAATACAGTTGAAAATTGCGGCAAAGCAATTTTGGTCACAAGTTACAAGGTTTAATTGTAATTCAATTTCTTTAGCTCCTTGATTCTTAAATGGAGACGACTGGACGACAAAAGGTCCTTAAGATTGAGTCAGTTACAGAAACGATTGCTGTTAGTGGCTAATATATATAGATTGTTATCAGATTTCAGATTTCAGATTTCTGTCTGTACAATTTTGAATTAAGTAAACTACGGGAAATTTCTGTTAATTAAGGGAAGAATCAGTGAAACGTATAAAACGATAACAATTATAAATTCTTACCTTTGAAACAACTTTCAGTAATTTGTTCCAAGACAAATCAAAGGAATTACATTTGCACTTCTCTTTCGTCATTCTGTGTGGTTTACACTTCTATTTCAGTTATTATGTAAAATGCCAGACGTTCAACAAGCCGTAATTGTCAAATATCTGACTCAAAATGTCACAAATAAAGTCAGCTTTTGCCGCGGACTTAATCGGAAGACGGTCGACATAAAAAAACTACTTGTTACGAGCGAAAAAAAATATATAATAAGAACCAACAAACTGATCAGAAATATATTTTTTGCAGTGAACGATGCGACCTCTAGCTATACCTCTAAATAATTAGGGACTGTGCAATAATTATCAGGAGGGGGGGGGGGGGTTGGAAAATGGGCCTCATGTAGCCAAATATTAGGTAATACCCCCCTCCTAAAGGAGTGAATTTAGTTATTGCCCCCCCTCTAATCAGTCAGAAATTATGTACAACCCCCCCCCCCCCCCCCTCCCCCCCCTCACAGTATACACACACCTTTATACAAGTACCCTACATTTTCTCTACACGCACTTGTGGATTAAAATCTTATAACAGAAAGAAGAGCTAGCTCCTACTGCATGTTTAATTGTTGGACATCCGCGTCTGGAAGAAAACATCACCTCCGTAGCAATGTTCAACAGAACCATAGCAGAAGGAAAAGGGCATGTGTGTTATTTTCAGGTCCGGTGAAGGATAGCTAGGCCCGAAGGGCCGGAAATTTTTCGGTCCCCACCTTATAAATAGGTATGGATTCGCCAATGTAATATGTACTTGAAATAAAATGTTAAGCCCCCCCCCTCTTGAGTGACTTATTTTACCTAGAGCCCCCCCCTCTCCTTGCTTTGATTTTACTTTATGCCCCCCCTCTGGTTTTCAACCCCCCCCCCCCCCCCCCCCCCCCCTCCTGGTAATTATTGCACAGTCCCTTACTAACATGAAAACTGGTAATCACTTGTGGAAACCATGATAATTGATTTGTTTTCTCAGTGGCACAAAACGTTTTGATTGAATTCGTTCCAAGAAAGATTGTAAACAATTGTAATACAATTCACGCACGATGATTTGAAAATATTTTACAAAACTCAGACAAACCACAGCCAAACCTTTCACGCGACCATTGTCTCTTACGGGAGGTGGTTACGGGTGGCCTCCTACGGCACCCAACAGCTAGTAAATGATTTCAAACCATTTTCTAAACTGTTCAAAGTATTTACGTATACGTAAAGAATGTTTACCAGGTAAAATGACCGCGACTTAAGAGCAAATAATTAAGAAAGTTACGGAGTGGTAAATTTTAGGAATTTCTATGTGCCCAAACTTCAAGAAAACATCTCTTATAATAATTTCTTATGAATCAATGAAAAGTCCCGGAGGGGGGGGGGGGGGGTGCCTTGAACGGGGTATCTTTACATGGCCTGATGTCTTAAAACAGGATAAGCATATACGTTAATTTATAGAAACCTCACCATGAAGCGGAATTTTTTACCCGTTTTTTTGTTGGCGTAATTAGCGTAAACAGCTCAGTGATTCTATAAAGCTGTCAATAGATTTGTAATTGCCAATGGCACTCTTGCCAAAGGGTATTAAAATAAGAAACAGTTTAATTTATCACTAATCTATTCTTGTCTTAAGCAGGGTACGATTTTGGGTTAAATGTCGTAGACGTCGTAGATGTCTTAGTCTCAAAAATCGGATTTCAGGTGAGGGTTTGAGCGGCACAGCGCCGCACCTCCCTACCCGAGCGTCTATCGAGTCCCCCCGCCCGGGTGTAAAGTTTTAAACAATAATAATTATAAATTCTTACCTTTGAAATAAATCATGATAGGTTTAAATCGCGTGATTAAACTCTTGACATTTGTTCCAAGACAAAACAAAGGAATTGTTCTTTCCAGAGGTGACTATAGCAGGTTTTATGTTGTAATTATTTCAAGGTTCAACTGACATCACTCCCCAGCCCGATGTAAAATAATTACATCAACAGATACTAAACCATTGTCGCTGGTAGACTATCCTCAGTACAGTATCTTCTACTACATCTCGGTGCCAAGATGCGGTCCTTGCTGCCCATCTCAGTATTTGTGGTGGTACTTATTATTAAGGTATCGATTCCAAAGCAGGTTGTAATGATACGCCGGATCCGTGGTTTGACAAAACGTACGAAGCCTTGGTGCAGCTAGGACGTTTAGCTATTTTAAAGTCGAGTTTTAATCACAATGAAAATGCGCCGTACGATCGCTGCGTGGAGAGGCTTTATGAAATACTGCCTGTGTTCGAAAATTTTTTGATTAAAAGTGAACTGAATGAAAGAGTGTACCATCGTGTCCCAAGACAACTTTCGGGAGCATTTCATTCTTTTACCGATGGTTCGTTAACGGAATCCAATTGGCCTGGATTGTTAATGAGCTCATCCCTGAAAGGATTGTATGATTCCACTGTCAAGCCTTTGATGGAAACACTGAGACGAGATATCGGCTCAGCTGATCGTTTCGACAAAGACGGATACGTGTTGCCTTTAGAAAGGGCATGCTCCACCTTCCGGCCAACTGAAACTTTGCCAACACTCTCAGTCAAAGATGTCTGTCCAACTGTGTCGAAATGCTCCCAGTCGTTTCACTCAATGACTTCGCCGAATGCTTGCGAAGAAGATAACGGATGTGATGTGAACAAAGCTATACCATTGATGATCGGGTTGCTCTTCTATAAAGTAAGCTTTGCATTCGTTAATAAATTTTGTAGCGGATGGTGCTCAGGCGATAGTGGCTGCAATATGCAGGAAGAATCTGCAAGCATTGTTCAACAGGTTGATTTGATAAAAGCATTCGCAGTCTTCACATTGAAGATCCCAGAACAAAAACTTGATGATTTTTTCCAGGATGCTCAAACAAGGAGGGCTTACTCCGAAATAGGGCCAGCCATGCAGATCATTACCGAAAATGATGATGAATTTTCTGTTGCCCGTGTAGCTTGTAACGAAATTGAAGCTCAGCACGCTTGTCGGAGTGACGACCTTTCACCCATACTACTTGCTGTTAAAAAGGATGAAAAAAGAAAGGCTTCATCCGGGAGATACGAGGGATCTTAGGCTTCACGGCCGCGAGAATTTAGACCATGCTAAATAATTCAACTGAAAAGGGACGCTATTAGACACATGGACCTGTTGAGTACCATACACTTACAAACCAGGAAGTTGGAAGCAGAAGTTGTAGGAATTGCTTCTTATTTCAGAGCAATCGCACGTTATGATCAAGGTATAGCCGATGCGGATGTGGAATATATAAATGGCAAGCTTACAACCTTTAATTCGAATTTCAGCACACTTTCAAATAAGGTGAATAGAGATGTCGAAGCAGCCATGATTGCCATGACAACCCTTTTAAGTGCGCAGCTGGTTGAGGCGGGCATAGCGCTTGTTGCAAAAATAGCAGCAGAAAGCAACCCCTTAAAATTGATATTCACTGGAGTAGATGTATATGGCTTGCGAGAACAAGCGATTGCCGTTGCAGAAGCTGTAGCCGATTTGGCGCATGGAATAACACTCTTTGCAAATTTGAACGGACTCACTGATGATACCATCGAGATTGGAACAGACTTGCACGACAACCAAACCAAATCAAAGCACTGATGACGTGGTCAACAAGATCAAAAACAATCAGGCACATAAAATCATTGACGATGACGCAGAAACGTTTATCGAAGAATACGCTAGGTATACACCTAAAGTCGACAGGAATCGTTTGGCCCAAAACATTGCTAAGTGGGGAGCTTTTAAAGAATCTACCTGTAATCTGTTGAATGGAGTCGAAGCAATTGGTGCGTCTGCTGGAAAGGCTGTAGCTAATGGTTTCTTGTTATTCGAAAATTTGGAAGGGACAATCGCTGAGTTCGACGCTCTGAGAGAAAACATTTTGATTTTCAGTTTGAATTGGTGGATAGTCTAGCCAGAGTTGTACGAGGCAATATAGGTAAAAAGCTGGATAACTCCATTCAATTGCAAGGCCAAGAAAACGATATGTTCAGGGCAGACCAGTTGTTAGGAGGATTTCTGATGGCACAAACATTTCTCCAGTCTCAAGCCTGGCTGTATTGCGACAAACTTGAGTACAAAAATGAAGGGCGAAGGATTCAACCGTGTTCGCCACAAACTGGACTCTTCACAAACAATGAGCTGGATAATCTTGAGGCGTTCGAAAACCATCAAACGTTCATCTCGATAGAGCGTACAGTTCAGATTCCATCAAAACCTCAGCACAGAGGAGATTTGGGTTTTATCAATATCCACACCTTTGCAAAAGAAAAGACTGCCTCTTTTAGACTACCCCTAGACAAAGACTGGCTGTCCAAGTTCGACTGGAGTTTGATTGGTGAATCCCATACCCCATATGTGGAGAACTTCCAATTGTTTTTACCGAAGAAGGAGTACAAAACGGGCTCAGGGAAGATTAAGACATCAACTCGTATAGTGATTTCAGCCGATATGGAGTCAGGCAGCTACATGTCTACAGGCCGAGAATCCTCAGTGCTCTACAAGTTGCCAGAGAGACAAACTTCCTACGTAACAGTTTACCAAGAAGGCTATCGACGTTCGACATGTTCAAAGGAAATTTCCAACCCATACAGTCTTTGCAACAACCTTCCTAACATTTGCCACACGTCAACCGGGAACGAACCATGCGACAGCCTTCTGCCCACCACGTCAGTATCCAGATGGAGGGTCACGTACTCTATAGAGTCAGGTGGTCAAGAGGTGGAGTGGTTAGCGCCCAACTCTACGACTGACCTGAACTTTATCGCCAAGGTAAAGCTTCGAATGCTTCCTCACACGTCATTGGGAAATGGGATCATGTATCTTATGGGGGGCCTCGGCCGATACATCGGTCGATACATCGGCCGATATATCGGTCGATATATCGGACGATACTCGACCGAGACTCGATCGATACTCGATCGATACTCGATCGATACTCGGTCGATGTCTCGGTCGATACTCGACCGATACTCGGTTGGCATGGACCGCTATATCGGCCGACATATCGGCCGATATACATGTCGGCCGATATAGTTGGCAGTACACCGACACTTCACCGATACTTTACCGATACTTTATCGATACTTCACCGATACTTTACCGATACTTCACCGATACTTTACCGATACTTCACCGATACTTCCCGAGTATATCGGTCTATGAAAAATAAAACATTTAAGTGTCAAAATTACGAGTTATGTTTTACCTGCTTCATTGTTTTAATTACCTACTTCAAAAACTGGTGGATTTCCGCTGTTGTGTAATTTGGGTAACTGTTTAGCAGTTTTCGCGCGTTGTGAAATGATAACATGGCGGGTCAGATGTCAGATGTCAATTGGTAAATAGAGATGTTCTAGAATTATACTCAGATTTATAGTGAAGGACAGCTTGGTGATTGAAATAAAAACTCCTTTTTCCGGGAACAATTCGTGACTGGAACGCTCTGCCAGCAGAGGCAGTCGAGGCTTCATCCCTTAAGGCGTTTAGAAACCATGCATTTGCAAATCGTTTCTAGATTATTATTTTCTATTTGTTTTATTCTCTATTGTATTTTTCCTTTGACCGCTGACCGATTTGCAAGAATCATCATAAAGATGGAGGCAAATAAATGGTAAATGTAAATGTAAATGGTCGATATATCGGCCGATATGTCGATCGAGTTAGGATCGACAGTCGACCGATATGTAACCGATAGTTGACCGATACACCACCGACAATATCGCGCCGATATCACGAGGGCCATCGGTCGATATATCGCGACCGACACTCGACCGATACTCGACCGATACTCGGTCGATACTCGACCGATACTCGGTCGATATATCGACCGATACTCGGTCGAGAAATCGACCGAGTATCGGTCGAGTATCGGTCGAGTGTCGGTCGAGTATCGGCCGATATATCGACCGATATATCGGCCGATGTATCGACCGATGTATCGGCCGAGGCCCCCCATAAGATACATGATCCGGGAAATGAGAGATCTTCAATCGAAAGGATGGCTGACCAACCAGATGATGAATGTTGTCCAGAAGACAGCAACACTTATCGCTCGCCACTGGTTGACAGCGAGTGCGTGGATTGTCCAGATGGATCCACATCAAAGCTGGGAGGGTATTATTGTGAGCCAACGCTCCCACTAGTCTCAAGAAGAAGCAACACGTGTTCCTTCATGGAGAGTCACCTAAGCGTAGGCTCTCAACTGTGGGTCATGTTTCCTCAAGCCGGGCCCGCAAAGCACGACAGCCTACAGGTGTTCCGATTGCGGCAAGTCACGCTCGCCACTCCAACAAATAACGGCAGTATATCTACAGTAGAATTAATGGTAGTCCACTCTCCACAAGCGGAGCTTTTATCCCACATTTGTTAGTAGGGATTCTTAAAGTTTGGTGTTTGTTTGCTCATTAAAAGTTCATTCAAACATATTATGTCATTGATTTTATAGCCTATGAATAGGCTCCGCGGTGAGGATGGGTAAAAAGAAAACTGCTCCCTCTCTCTCCAGGCTTCGCCCGGCTAGCACGCCATTTTCTTTTTACCTCAGCTCCTCCGCGGAGCCTATTCATAGGCTATTGATTTTATTTTCTTATTCATCGCGCATTGTATCGGCTCTGCCTTCCTTTACTTGGGTACGCAATAGAAACAATACATTTGGTTTCTTAATCGAAAGAGATAATTTCCTTTCGTGCGTAGGCCCACGAAAGCGATTTTGGTCAAAGTTCAGAGTTGGACGCGGCATCACTCTGATGATATTCCGCAAAACTGAACGTTATTTGAATATCCTACGAATAATCAACATTAAAGTGAATAAATTCTTATCAAGCAAATCCTTAAATATAAATGATAGTTCGGAAAAGCGTGGGCTCATTGTCCCGAACAGCGGCTGGTAATCGAGCCTACCTCTTTGTCGGTCAGCCGATTATCTGCCCCGGCCTGAGTCTCCGAGGATGACAAAAGTTGAACTATTTATAAATTACCACGGAAACAGCAAAGATGAGTTTTTGACATAATTGAATTTGCTATGCATGTCCAAAAAACTGCCGGATTATTGAATAGTAAACTGTAAAAAGTTTTCCAGTCGGCTTCTCTCGGTTGTAAGAGTTCGTGTTCGAGTCTTTTTTCAAGAGGAGCCACCAAGGAAGGGACAGCAACCGGGAGTAAAATGTACGGGAAGCGAGAACTTCAGACACCCCCCCCCCCACCCCCGTTAGCAAGGAAAGTTGGGCCTTTAACCGGAGGGAAGGGGCTTATATAGCCGGAATTCAATTGTATTACCAGGAAAGAGGATAGCAGAAGTGACGTCTATTTACTACTCAGGCTTGGATCGAAACAGCAAAGACAACGACTTTGAATATTAGCCTGCGTAGCAGGCGCTGGAGTAAAATGGAGCGGCGAGTTAGAGGAGCACTCGAGAGCGTAGCGTTGCGTGACAGAGAGAGGGCCAGAACTGGACTAGAGTAGCACACGCGAGGAATGAAACGCGCGGTTTCCTCGTAAGCGCCCCTCCAACTCGCGCTCTGTGCTATTGAATATTGAAAGTATAAACCTATGCTAACCGTGCAGTTCTTCTCTCGGTTTCCACACAACGTCTCCAAGCGTTCGATTTTATTTCCTTGTTTCAGTTTATTTTATACGTGCAGCTACCAACAATCTCGTTCCCATAGTTTGGGTGAACTACAGATAGTTTTCTGTACGGAGTGCCTTATGTGCCTTGTCCGCGTGTTTCTTAGCATGTGAATATTTATGAGCGTCTTTTCCGATTTTGTCATTAAAACCACCTTTATATCCCCTGTCTAATATATATGGGTCATCACGCAACCTACTACGTGACAAACCAAATAAGGGCACTGGTTGAGACTTCCAGCCGTTCTACGATGACCGGCCGCGTGCGCGACATTGCACAGAAATCTAAGATGGCTGAAGGAAGAACACTTTCTGACCTTTCTCTTTCTGTTGGTTACGACGAAGATTTTGTGAGTCCAGTCGACGAAGATTTTACGTGTTCAATTTGCCATGTAGCATTACGAGAGCCAGTTCTCACGAGGTGTGGCCACAGATTCTGCAGACAGTGCCTTCAGCAATGTTTTACGCGGTGAGTGTCAGCTGGTGTCAGTTGTCGAGGACAATGCAGTTCAGTTCTAATTTTAATCGATCTCGTCCCGGTTTCTGGTTGAAATTTAGCAAGTTGTGAAGCTCGCTCACTTTATTTTTCCTCTCGTTCGATGATCTAAGCGAAAGAGGGACTGCTCGTAGTCTAAAACAGGGCTGAACATCACCGAATTATTTCGCAATTGTATAAATATCACACCAGATCTTCACACCTCGAACATGACGAACTATTCTCGGCGACGTAAACAGATGGTAACCCCGGCGTTAACCACAGGCGAAATTACATTTTCTTCCAAATCCTGACCGGGCATCCTGACCCTTCTATAATTGTGCGTCTAAAATCCACACCCGTGTTCATACCTTCGTAGTCAGGTCAGTAAGACTACTTCACTTGCAAGCTTATGTTATACATTGTATACAAGGGCGACACTTTAGGGCCTGTTTACATGGAAGGAAGGTTATTACCAGGGTCACCCTCCTAGCCGGGCTACCCTGGGAGGGAAAACTTGTCATGCATTTCTTTACAAAGCACACTGAAGTGTTTACATGATAGACAGGGTCACCCGCCTACCTGGGTCACCCTGTCTGCTTGCCAGGGTCACCCGCCTAGGCGGGCTATCTTTTCTGCATGTAAACGGTAAAACCCGGGTCACCTCCTAGGCGGGCTATCTCTGTTGACTTGGAAAACCCGTGAAAATGGCGGAACAAGCGATAAAAACAGCAAAATCGCCGCTATACTATAGCCTTTCTTCTTGCTGCCATGTTTGTTATGTAGTGCTTAATAAATCGCACCGTTGCAATGAAAAAAGTCCGCCAAAACAAGAGCCTGCCAAAAAAGATAGCTCGCCTATATGATAGCCCGCCCTAATAGCCCGCCCATGTAAAGGCGGGCTATGTTTTAACCCGGCTCGGAGGGTGACCCTGGTACCCGGGTCACCCTCCCTCCATGTAAACAGGCCCTAACTCTGATTTCTGTAGCATGAAGACTTGAGCTTACTATACATGTAATTAAGGTTAAAGTCTGTCTATAAGCCTAGTGGCTTATCAGTCCATCGCAGCAGATTACCCCCCAGTAATTAGTCAGGGGTTGCCCTGAAATTTATCCTTGGGTGGAGAGAGACAATTATGTGAGAGTTAAGTATCCTGCCCAAGAACACAACACAGTCACACTCGATCTGGAATTTATAGCGTGCCTCACTTTTAATTAATTCATGAACTTTCTTTGGTGTGATCATAGTATCCAATCAGAAGCCGAGGAGCTACATCAAAGTGGTCACACTTTTCGACTCCCTGCTGTCATGTACCCAGCCTCTCTAGCAATTTGCATGTCCATAATGCGATCCTTTCTGCCTGGAACTGGTTTCTGTTTGCTTATCTGAAGCTGTAAATTATCACACTTTTGGTTACTTCTCTTTTGAATTTCTCTTTTGGAGCACAATAAATGAGTGAGTTTTCCTTTGTGGCTTTAAATGGCAGAGAATGATGAAAGTGGGTCAAATTTTACAAACTCATTTACTGTAATGAAACATGATTCTGTTTTTCTTTTGTCTTTAACAGGCAGAATGGTCTATATCGATCGTGTCCTTGTCCTATAGACAGAGAAGAACTGACCTATGAAAAGGTGATCAGTGGTTTTGCAATTTCTACAATAAACATTGAGAAATCCAGAAAACCAAACACAAGAATCCAGTCATGTAATTGCAGCCCAATTCATGACTGTTACACTACTACATGTACATGTACATGTAGCAACATTTCCATGGTCAGATCACAGTAATTGGATTGTTGTTGATTGTTTTTTTTAACCTTTTTTAGCTTTACTGATGTTTCTGTATACCGTGTGTTATAAATAAAGATTCTATGTTAAGTCTGCATGATTCTTCAGGTTTGAATCTTTGACAAAATTAGATTTTATGAGGACTAAAATTGTATTGGAGCTCAAACTACATGTATGGACTGCTATGGGAAACATGCATGAATGACGTGAATGCTAAATATTGTCTTTTCCATGTACATGTAGGATGTCTTCCCAGATAAAGCAACAGAAAGGAAGGTTCTTTCTCTTGTCATCAAATGTAAAGATTGCAAATGGACTGGTGAACTGAGGAACAAACAGGTCATAAATCAAGTTTCTTGTTATTGGTTTATTTACAAGATAATGACTGTGAGGCTTAGTGCTTTAAAAAACTTACAGGGTTATTGTCATACACTTGCCCCTTGCCTGGAAATGTAACAGCTATGTGATACCTGACATCCCTGCTTTGAAAATGTTCTTGACCATTTTTGTGCACAAAGTTTCAGAAGCCACAAGAAGTACATAAGTGTATTATTGTGTGGTTCATTCAAGAAAACGTCCATATCCCTTTAATAATTTTACTAATTACAGTATTAGTATATGTAATAGGACTGCTGTACATGGACTACATGCTTGTCCAATTTGGAAATAATTGAATTTTCTGGAATTGCCCAATAGGCCAATTTCGATATTAAAATTCTAACTTGGTTCCGAGGCTTAGGGGAATAAAACAAAAGAAATTATTTATTCATCCCTCAACCTCGATGTGATTTCTTTACGAATTCTTTTGTCTTATTCCCGTAAGCCTCGGAGCCAAGTTAGAATTTTAATATATCGAAATTGGCCTATTGTACAGCATGTAGTCCTATTACATATACTTAACAATAATTGTTAAGTATATGTAATAGGACTACAATTATTAGATTATGACGGCCTCATCAACTATCACATCATATAAACCTCGAGCTCATAATCTAATTGTTTTTAGTAAAAATCATAACAATTGTCTAGTATTTACTCTAATCTTCTTCCGAAACTTCGGAGAAATGAGAAGAAACCGCTATTTTGTAGACGACCTCCAGCCACTGCACACTAATGGCTGATAGTGTACGAGTAGCTCAGCCAATCAGATTGTCTCATTTGCATTAGTATACTAGTAGATTTTTACTAATAATAATTAGTAAAATTGTTAAAGTACAATGTACAATCATGTAGCTACCACAAAAATTTAAAAATGATCACAACCAGATGACGAGACCAAGAAGTTTCCTTGGTTATCTGGTTTAGATTATTTTCAAATTTTAATTAATTTTTTTTCAATAATTATTTTCAATAATAAAATAATAAATTAATATTCTATTAATAAACTGATTAATATGGCAATTCTTTGGTAGCTGTATTTATAATAAATTATTTTGTGTATGTGAAAACCTTCACTAACATGACAATTTCTAGGCCATTTTAGGGTAAGCATCAGTCAAATTGGTTCTATTCTGACTTATGGACTAGACTAATGACAGGGATGATTCTAAACACCACGCACCATGTCCAACAAAACATCAAACATTCAAAAATATGATTACAGTACACATTTGCCAAGACTTTCTCAAAGTCCGTTTTGCATTTTGGTGATTTTGTCAGTCAGTTGGAAAACTTCTCGCGGCGTTCGTCTCGCGACTTTGTCGCTCGCTTTCGCGACTTTGTCGCTTAAAGAAGTCGACCTGTGGCAAGTCTGACCTTTGCCTTAAAATGCAAACATTTGCATCTATGAAAACAAAAACGTATGTACATGTAAACGCCCATGTACTGTAAGCTGCAAAAAAAGCTGCACCTTTTTACACTTACCGTAAAAGCTCTATAAGCCCCTAGGGGGCTTATTTAATTTCAGGCCTCAAGAAGGGGGGGGGGGGGGGGCTTATTAGAGAGGGGGACTTAATAGAGAGGAGAGGCTAAATATAACTTTTACGGTATTGTAAATTTAAATTTATTGCCCACGGTAGTGTTTCTAATATTTCTCATTATTCTTGAGAGACACTGAGAGCAAACTTGCTATTGCACTGCCCCATACCAACTTTATGAAAAATAGTTTCAGCTATAGCGGAGCAGTACCATGGAATACTGTAGTTTACCGGTGGAGCTGTGGCAGGCAAGCACTCTCAGCAGTTTTCGGTCTGGCTGCAGCAGCTTCCATTCTAAAAACTAAATTAGTTCACATGGCATTCATGTCATGTAAGCAGGGTTTAGATATTTTAATTATTTGTAGTATTATCGATTTTCTGTATTTAATAGTAGTTTAATTAATATATAATTTAAATGCAAGTAGTTAGTATAAGTAAGTACAAGTAGTTAGTATAAGGATTGTATCCTGATGAATTTTTAATTGGTATAAATAAAGCTATAAAATAGAATACAACACTCTTCTCCAATCATTTGCAGCATGCTATATGTTTAATGCAATTATTTTTGGCATAGCTATGAACCCGGGGGGGGGGGGGGAGGGGGTACTGAACAATGTTTTATATGGGGAGGCTCCGCCCTGAGGTCCAAACCCTTACCCTTTTATATACCATTTTTGACTGAAAAGGTAACCCTTTAATATACCTTCAAACACTGCATCCCTTTTACGCCTTTTACTAAACTTTTCGCTTGAATAGCCCCTTAAAATAGCCCCTTAAAATAGCCCCTTAAAATAGCCCCTTAAGATATTTTGAAAGGCCCTTTTAAACACCTAAATGACTACCCTTTTCTATACTTCAACTCGTGAAATCCCTACCCTTTCATATACCTCGAGCCGGGCGGAGCCTCCCTGTATAGTCCATTATAGGGAGTACCCCCCCCTCCCCCGGGGCTATGAAATACTTTCTCTGTAAATATCCTACTCATGACTTGATTTATTTTATTTAATACAGGAACATTTCAAGGAATGCCAAGTGGAATGTCCATCGGGGTGTGGTGCTATGATGCCACGAGAAAAGGTGAATTAGCGCATGGCTTTTTCCATCCATGAGGCGTGGTGCCTTAATGGTTATTGCATTGGACTCAGGACAGTTTAGTCCAGTTTCAAGTGCTGGCTGCCGGGTCATTGTGTTGTGTTAATTCTTGAACAAGACACTTTACTCTCACAGTACAGTGGAACCTCGATATAACGATGTGCCAAGGGACCGACCAAATTAGATCGTTATATCGGGAGATCGTAATAACGAATTCCCGATATAACGATTTTTCGGGAAAAGAGCCAAAAATATCGTTATATCGGGGTATTGTTAATAATTGATTTGTCATGTACTGTACAAATCCCTACCGTAACAAGCTGTTGACAGACACTTTACAGTCCTTATGCAATGAGAACTAAATTATAAAGGTCATAAAGGAAAAGCATTGCCCGGGAGTATTGTCATATCTTTTCAAGTGTTAAGCCTCCTTTTTCATCGCGCGATGATTGATTTTATCGTTATATCGGGGTAAATTTTACGTTTGGGCTGCCAGATTGTGATCGTTATATCGGGAATATCGTTATATCGAGTATCGTTATATCGGGAGTTTTCTCCATACATTTACTGTAACATTTGCCGGGCTGTCAAATGTTGATCGTTATACCGGGAACATCGTTATATCGAGTATCGTTATATCGAGGTTCCACTGTACATGTATGACACAGCTGATGACAGGCCAGCCGGAGACAACTGACATTTTAGGCTGACAATTTGTTACTGATGCAACTGTACATATTCATGCATGTTGTGTTACTCTAGCTTAATTGATTAAAGCATGGTTATATTTCTTTCAGTTGTCACACCATACTGGAAGAGAATGCCCTCTTGCAATGATCCAATGCCCATATTATCCAATGGGGTGTGTTGTGAAGGTAAAAACTGATTTATTTTGTGAATCAAGAAAATGATATTGTATTGCCGGCTTGGCTGCATATTTCTAGATATTGTATTGTGCAGCATAGCCATTTCTGTGGTATCCATCCTGATAACATCCATCCATCATGATAACATGTTTTTTTTAAGCGGTGGTGGGTGTAAAGCTCAACCCAGAACTGTCCCCCCTCCACCTGGCATATGTATTGTGGGCAGGTCGAGAGTTGGCAGCTTTAGAATAATGATCAACAGTTTGTGGGTCTCTACAGGAGAAAAGGAAGACAGCGCCATAAAGTGCCATATTATTATTATTCTTTCCAGGTAAAGAGAGGGCACCTGGATTCACATTTAGACTGTGCCGTTAGACGTCATCTTGACTTAGCTTGTTTAAAGCTACATGCCAATCAAGAAGAATTTAAAGACACGACAAGAAAACTTGAAAATAAAATCGAAGCACTTCAGAAGGAACTGAAGGAGAAAGTGGATGCACAGGCACAATTGACAAAAAACCTGGGAATCAAGCTAGAGGGGGAGGTTACAAAGTTAAAGGGAGAATCCACACCTTTTATGTGGAAGATTGAAGGATTTAAAGAAATTTTAAGGGATGCTAAGAGGGGAAGAGACACCCACATATGGAGTGGTCATTTTTATACGGGACCTATTGGCTACAAGTTAAGAGTATGTATGTGCCCAAATGGCCTTGGTGATGGTAAGAATACTCATGTCTCTGTGTATCTTTATTTAATTAGAGGTAAATACGATGCTGTATTACCCTGGCCCTTTCAGAAAACTACAATATTTACGTTAATTGACCAACAAGAAAATCCATTAGACAGGGTGAATTGCGTGAACAAGCTTTCCCCTTATCGAGATTTTGATTTTTGTGCGGCCCATGAAAGAATCTAACAGCGGATACGGGTTTCCAACCTTTATATCGCACCAAGAACTTCGAAGGAGACGCTACATTGTAGATGACACGCTTTTTCTCCAAGTGCAGACTTTCCACCACCTTAGTCTTTCATACTTTAAGTATGAAGTAGAAAAGGTGTGCACTTAAACCTCTGTTTCTTACTTGGCTAGTTGGACAGCTGGTTGGAGACGTGCTAAATTCACGAGTTGAAGTCAAAACTGAGCAGGGCAGATATATTGTTGTTTTTGTGCAACAAATTTTAAAAGTACTGTGTAAACTGATGTCTGCTCATCAAACAAACCGTTGTAAGTAACGCCTCCCGGGGGACTCCCATAAACAAGTGAAGAGGATTTTTGTTTTTGTGTAGTAAATTTACACTTTCACTCCCAGAGTCAAACATTGAGTTAATAAATGTGGTTGTACCCTTTGAGTCTGTGAATGAAACCCACGTGTGTGATCATTTAAATGAAAGCTATTGAGCAGTACTTTCATGTGGTACTATTTGCTTTTGACGATTTTGCAAAATGAAATGCAAGATTTTTCCCGCAGTTTTGAACTAAGCACTCTTGGGAGTGAAAGTGCTTTCTGAGCCTAATGCCATTCTTTTGTCAAAGAAACTGTTGTAAGTAACCCCCTGGGGGAACTCACATATAAAAGTGACGAGGATGCTTGTCAGAGAAAAAAGAAATTAAAAAGGTTCCAGAATCCATTGTTTGGGGTGTGACTCAAGTTCATTTTTACCCCCTAAGAGGTACTGATGCAGACTGTTATTGATTCGTTTCTTGGCAAGTAGTTCCTTTTCATTTACGGCATACTTTGAAAACGCACCCTTAGAGGTACCATGAATTAAAAGAAACGGTGAACATCCCTGCCCCGCTTGCCATATGGAGAGTTCTCCACGAAAGTTAAATATTATTAATAAATAGCTTGTAAGTCGAACAAGTTTTGTAATTTGTTTTGTTGATGCATATTCATCGAGTATATATATTATCATTTATCAGACTAGCGAGACTATATTTTGAAATTGTTAATTCGCGAATACAAATATTGTTGCTGGTTCACGTTGGATTCTTAACTTGCATAAAATAATCGCAAATAAAAGCAATTATAAAGAAGCCAAAGTTATGTCTTATACCAGAAGCTTATCACCTTGTTGATTATACTGATCAACCATGGCTTTTCTATGTTTTGTACTCTCAAATGATAAAACATGTTGTTTAACCAATCAGAACGCGCGTGCATATAGCACGAGCAATAACCGAAGCGAGTGTCTTGGTGTTGGTCATAGCCCACGAGCAGTCCATAGCTGAGCTATTTTAAGAGCGCTACCTGATTGGTCAGTTCGAGTAACGTGCCAGCCGGAGCCTTGCTCATAAGGAACAAGAAGCTGAAAGAAGCTTACACCTGGGTCACCGCTTTTCTTGCTCTAAAAACACGGCTGTCAGTTAGTGAGCTATCGCGCGAGT
>MU827321.1:1177181-1203198 GCA_029204205.1 Desmophyllum pertusum
GTAGTATACTCGGAATTTTACGGTACTTGATATACCAAATTCCCTGCTAATCCCCGCATAGCTTGGCATTCATGACAAGGACTTCAAATTAGCCACCTTTCCAATTTATTGATCATAACGTAAAGGTAAATGCGAGATATTACCGAAAAAACTGCACCTGCTCTCAAGGAAGGGGGCATTGGGGCCTATTAGAAACCGGAAAACCGCTCAAAATTTACGTCAAACCGAAAAACCGCAATAAAATCGCTCAAAACCGAAAAACCGCCGAACATAATGATCAACCCCCGACCCTTGATACAACAGTGAAATATAGGTAAGCTTATTATATATATATGGCGCATATACTTTAGTTATTAAATAAAAGCGTTTAGTTTTCTTTTTTCTGACGGATGAAAACATTTTATTCGAATCATTGGCCGTTTTCACACTAGAGACGGGAAACTCGTCCGAGACTGATAACCCGTCTCAGACGAGTAGCAGTCGATTATTAAACCTCACCGCCCTTCCATATATATCGTGACCTGGCACCAAACAGAAAATTGGTTGATCTCCCCACTTGTTGGTACAGGTCATCTGAAGCTGTATCGTCGGTTACTACATTGAGCCCCGCCTCTTCATCGCTGCTTTCATCGAATTCGTTTCTTCATAATTCAACAGATTCACTAACATCTTCATTTTGGTTAGATCGCATCTTCATTTTCGTTGAATGTAAAGTTCAAGGAAGGGACGTAGCGTGCGATTTTGAAGCTGTAGCACCAAGAAACTATTTAGAGCGCCGAAGGCGTACCCATGTAGGGGACTTTGGGGGCATGCCCCCTCCAGAAAATTGTGAAATTTAGGGTCTCGGAAATGCCATTTTCTGCGTTTTCCGTGGGACATTTTCAATAAATACTTGTTACTTCAACGCATCACATTAGTAACACAAAACTAAAAACAGATATCATATCCCAATAAGAATATGAAATGAAACAGTATATATAGAGGTTATTCAGCGGAAAGTTGTGTAATACGGCTGGGTATTTTTACGAGTCAGTTTTTATTTTTTCGAGCCTTTAGGCTGAATAAATTGTTTATTATACGACATAATTCTTTTCTAAAATATAGGCTTTCAAAAGTGTTTCCGTAGCGCGCGGTCAGGAGGACTAAGACCCGTTGAATACGGTCTCATATTTGCACTCGTCTTTGTGCGTATTCGCACTCTAAAATGCTATGTCGTATAATAAATAGAGGTTATTCAGCGGAAAGTTGTGTAATACGGCTGGGTATTTTTACGAGTCAGTTTTTATTTTTCGAGCCTTTAGGCGAGAAAAAATAAACACTGACGAGTAAAAATGCCCAGCCGTATTACACAACTTTCCGCTGAATAAATTGTTTATTATACGACAAATTCTTTCCAAAAATATAGGCTTTCAACAGAGTTTTCCGTAGCGCGCGGTCAGGGGGGCTGAGACCCGTGTAATACGGTCTCATATCTGCTCTCGTCTTTGTGCGTATTCGCACTCTAAAATGCCATGTCGTATAATAATGAATGATTATTTTATTGAATCAAAGGAGGCGCACCACGTGAACCTACACTAGGTGAAATAAAGAGGCCTTGGAACTAGGCAAACGAATAACCAAAACCGAAATCTTATTGATAAAAACCGAAAACCGAATGTTAAAAAAGGTAACCGAAAACCGCAACGGATACCAAAACCGAAAAACCGGCGGAAATTTGGAGTGCAAAAACCGAAATACCGATCTCAAAAATGACCAAAACCGTAAAACCGAAAACCCCAATACCCACCTCTTTTACGCCCTTTTACGGTAGTGCATTTCGTCACGTTTCCTAGAATAAGTACTCCATTTCTAAGAATTAATTGTAATAATATTCTGGTTCCTAGAGTAGTTCGTCTGTGGCTTTCGCAGCTTTCGATCTCTTTCTTATATAGTTTAGATCCAACACTGCTGGGCATGGAAAGCTCTCAATTATTACCTTCTGGTCACGACGAGGATTTTGTGAGTCCAGTTGACGACGATTTGCAATGTTTAATTTGTCATCTACCATTGCGAGAGCCAATTCTCACGAGATGTGGCCACAGATTTTGCAGACAGTGCCTCGAGCAACATATGGCAAGGTTTGTAAAGTACAAATATAACGAGCTCCTGGGAATTTTATAATAGCGAGTATAAATATCTCTGGAGACCAAAACAGGTTGTTCCTTTTATAATACAGTTCTGAATCGATCTGAACACACTTGAGCGCACTTCAGCCTTGCAAAACGAGTCAGATATTATATTATTATATTCTGGCTCATATTTATTCTCAAATAACGGAAAGCTAGCTGCTAAGATATATAATTTCCCGCCATTGTGTGGGTTCGGAACGGCAGCGGGGCATGAGTGACTCGGAATCAGAAACTGCGATTTTTTCCCAGACAAGGTCTCGTATCAGTTAAAAGAAGAAATTGCGGAGACGGAGGTGAATCTTGTATTTTAAAATATACAGTATGCTCTCGAGTATGCAAATTCGACAATTGAACTCGAACCCGACATGATGTAACCTAAATAAACACGGAATAAACCACTCGAAACAACGTCACGGCGAATGCTTGTCCTATTTTATTATTCGTGGAAAAGTAGGCGAACTGGTTCTATCCTCGCGTCCTTATGAATCTAAATTTCTTAGTGAATCGCTATTGTGATCAATAAAATAAGCCGTTCCTGTCCATATTAATAATAGAATGAAAAATATTTATACGTCGTTTAATAATCTTTGCTTCTCTGCGTTTTTTACGGCGCCTTGAAACGTGCGAAGTTCAATTTGAGTCCGGCAGTATAGTTAGCGGATAGATCTATAAAAAACAGCTTTTGTAAATTCGCTTCAGTTCCATACGATCGCAACGATCGTTGCGATCGTTGCCAGGCTATACCACCAACTGGAACAAATTATGCGCGTTTTGCGAAAAAAAAATTGAATACGTACGTGCATGGAACGGACAATAATGTGCACAGAGTGTGACTAAACTGCGAGCCGGAGCCTCTTCTTGTGAGTCGCCAGCCTTTTTTTTTTTTTTTTTTTTTTTTTTCAGCGAACCTTTAAAAGTCAATGTATTTTTTTTCTTTTACCTTTATTAAAAAAGATCCAAGCTTATTTTGTTACGCGTTTTTAATAATATTTTGCCACAGTGTGCGTGACCGCCGCTTGCACTGGATCACTAGAATAAGCCAATGGTTTTTTTTTTTTCGAGAAAAGAGAGGCGAGAACAAGCAGTTTGTTGCTGAAAATATTCCTACATACTCAAAAGGATTTAAAGGTTCAGAGGTCCTTTGTAAATACCTTTTTGGAACAGTTTTCCTAAACAAGCAAGCAGTCGTATGTTGAAAAACAAAAAGTGACTATAGCCAACGTTGATCATAACGTACTTTAATATCAAGTGTTTTGTTAAGCCTGGTTTTCACTAGCGATGCAAGCACAAGCGCAAGCAACATACGCAGACGCAGTAACGCGTTGATCATCAGTGTCTTTTGTTTACGACAAATCAACGCGATACTGCGTCTGCGTATGTTGCTTGCGCTTGTGCTTGCGTCGCTAGTGAAAACCAGGCTTTACTGTTTCTTGTTACTTGTTCGATACTTGTTTTGTTCAAAGTGGACTGGTCAGCATTTTTTTCGGGAAATCTAATACGACCATTTGGGTCTATTTTTTACGTAAATCGCGAAAATTAAAATGAGTTAGAATAAGGTATATATAGAGGATATTACACGGCGGCGCGAAGATATGAATTTTATTTTCGAGTGGTAAAAACAAAAAGACAAAACGCGAACGAACTCTTGCAGCTCGGTGGCTGGACTTTCCGAACTTCTCTCCTTTCGTCTTCACTTGCAAGGAACTCCTTGAATAATTTTAAGTCATATGAAGTTTTCTTCTTCGTGTTAACATTTTCCTACTCCTCTGTGAACGATTTCATGTCGGCTTCAGTGAATTTCACGAATCTATCGCTCGCCATTTTCAACCGGAGTTTGGCAGCTTTGCACAAAAAGCCATGCAAAAGCGGGAAATGACGTCATCGATATCCTCACTAGTGAGGATATGGAAAATACGCCACTCGGGTCCCGGATGTAGTTTCGTATGAATTTTACGAGTGGTCTATTTTCCAGTAAAACACTCGTGTCTATATAATAAAGTGTCACATTTTTGTTCTCGGTGTTTGTGCATCTGCACAGAAACACAATTTATCATGTAGTCCACCAATTGAAAACATCTCCCTAAAAGAGTTTGACAGCTGGCCGGCAAAAATATGAATACTGAGTGTTTCATAAGGGAAGTTGCAGATCAGAGCGCACATTTGATATTCATTTTTCTCGATGTATTGTTAACGGTGATTTTACAGGAAGTTCGGATCTAATATTCCAATTTTGCTTTTTTTTGGATAAATTGGTCAGTATATACGTTGTTGACATCAGTTGAATGAATAACAGTCAACGGGACAGATAAACTCTTCCATACGAAAATGTTATTCAAATCGATGATACAGTTGTGTTCGCGCTAAAGTTTGCGCCGCATGCATTCATCCATCCCCATTCTCAATCACGTCCTCGTGCTTTTGGTCTGACGCGACGCGGGCTCTGGGGAGACTGGGGACGAGATTGTCCCATTCTCGGTACTCGAATTGTTCCGGAGGACTGTGTTACGGCGGGAGTTAACCTGAATGCCATTTCCCCGCGACTTAACATTCACGTTTCAAGCAATCCAAAAACTCTACACTCATATCATGAATCTATGTTACGGGGTGTTTTGTACATTTTTGGGTGATTTTTGTAGTAATAAGAAATATTGAAGATTTGATGTAGTTTTCAAAATTAGAATTTGAAGTTTAAAATTAGTAGATTGACACCAACGAAAAGATAGATTAAGACAGGCCAGCACGGACTCCCCACGTGATTTTGTGGTTGCGTTGCATTTCAGCCTTCAGATTTTTGCTCTTACAAGCATGTCTTTGAGTGATTTTTCCCTCTTGTACGATATGATCGGAGGTTTTTTATAAATTGTTTTCAGCAAGGGCTGATTTTGTATTAGGCTCCAGTTTTCCATCACTATTTGTTTAAGATTTTTAACTGCAGGATGGTGTGTAGTGATAAACGGCAATATCCTCTCTTTGTTTTTAATCTTTTGTGTAAGTGTTGACTGTCTTGAGGCAAAGGTGACCCCTGTCAGTGTCCTTTCTATCACTGCTTTAGGATAGCCTCTTGCTTCGAGGCGTAGTTTGAAGTTAGAAAGGCACTCTTCAAATGTTGTTTCTGAAGAGTTTGTTCTAAGGAGTCGAATTGCTTCGCCTTTTACAAAACCTCTCTTCACGCCTGGTGTGTGACAGGACGTGAAGTGTGTATATTGAAAGGTTTCGGACGGCTTTGAAGTAAGTTTTGATATCCAGGATGGATTCTTTTGCGAATCTTTCTCCCTTAAACACAACTGTGTCAAGGAAATGAATTTCGTTCTCTGATATTTCGGCCGTGAATTTAATAGTAGGGTGGAGTTTATTTGCTTGTTCAATAAAATGATCCACGTCTTTTCTATTACTATCGAAAAGGCAGAATACGTCATCAATGTAACGTTTCCATTCTGTTGGCTTGGTATTGTTTTGTTGAATTAATTTTGTTTCGATTTCCGCCATGAAAATATTGGCAAAAGATACTGCCATTTTCGTTCCCATTGCGGTTCCGTGTGTTTGGAGATAATCCTTCTTATTGAACTGGAATGAGTTCTCTCTTAGGATAAAACCAAGGCATTTCCCTTAGGAAGTGTGTTGGGATCGGAGGATTATAATTGTGGAACTTTTCGAATGCTTCACAAATTACGTCCGTCCCCTCTCTTTGTGGAATATTTGTGTACAAGCTAGAGACATCCATCGATACTAAGATTGTATCTTTGCCTATCTTTGTTTTTTCTATAAAATTGATGAAATCAGTTGTGTCCTTTATATAGGACAGTTGTTTTTGTGCGATAGGCTGTAGTAATGTGTCCACAAAAGAGGATATTCTCTCTGTGGGGCCGTCACAACCCGAGATGATGGGTCTACCGACAGGGTTTGGCTTATGTATTTTCGTAGTGTGTAGAATATTGGTATTCTAGGCGGCTTGGGAGTCTGTGAAAGCCATTTTCTTGTCATGTCATCAATGTATTTGCCTGATGTAATTGAGTAATGGTCTCATTAACTCGTTTTTGCGTGTTTCTCACCATGGGTGATTCAAGAGGTTCATAGTGCTCCTCATTTTCGAGTTGTACTTGAGCCTCATTTATTTTGTCTGTTTTGTTCATGATGACCGTTGTTGTACCTTTGTCTGCTTTTTTGAGGATTATAGCAGTATTGTTTTTGAGTTCTTTTAGGGCTGTGAACTCGTTGTGTGACAAGTTATTTTTTGGCTTTGTTATTGGAATCTCAGCAAGTTGTGTCTTGACACTTTCCAAGTAGCTCTCAAGGGCAACTGATGGTTGAACCGGGGGCATCCAGTTCGATTTAACGTGAAAGGGATGCAGTTCTTTGTTTTGACCGTGAAAAATGTATTGGAGTCGCATTCTTCTTGCGAATTGTTCAAAATCTAGCAACAGTTGCTTTCGGATTTTGATTTCATTAGTCACGGGTGTTGGTATAAATTTGAGCCCTTTTGATAACACGCTGACCTGGGTGTCGGTTAGCTGGTGGTTTGAGAAATTTTTAAGATATTTTTCATTTTTCTCCCTTTCTTTGGCTAAATGCCTGTTGTGTAAGTTTTTTCTTCGTTTTCTGCGCCTTTTATTTTTTGATAACCCTTCGTTGGTGTTTTGGCCATTTAAGGCGTTGGCATAGTCAGAGAAAACACTGATATACTGTTCATCCTGTTTATTTTTTGAATTCTTGTTTACATGTGTACATACTATTTCCTTCAAGTCTGCAATCTGTTGTTGCAGGTCGGCTAGGTTTACACTGTCTTTGTTTACAATGTTTCTTGCCGAATGCATTTCATAGAGAGGTTGCTTTACATAAGTGTTTCTTCGAGCTGCGAGGTTAGAACTAGCCCTGAGTTTCTTAGTTTGGCCCTCAAGCCTACGCTTATGGAGATTAGTGAGGGCATTCACTAGACTTTGTTCGGCTTTTTGTTTGATGCCATTAATTTCCTTTTCAAAGATGTTATCTGGCATGATGTTTGGTTTAGCCGAGTATTTAAGCGATTTCGGACAAGTTCGATTCGCTAAATGTGTCTCTAGTTTGTTTATGGACTGTTCAGTTTTGGCTATTTTAGCCTCCACAGAGAGTTTATCTGTGTATTTCCTTTTAAGATCTCGCTTTGGCTCAAAGTCCCGTTTTGGCGGGCTGTCATCCCTGCATTTCGTTGGCGGTTTTGGCGGGCTCCTTGTGTAACGGGCATTTTGTGTTGCTCGTTCTCGTTTTCTGTGCCGCAGTGGGTCTGGTTGTGATGGTGGAGGGCTGTTCTCCGTATCGTCTTCCTCTTCGAGGTCCATGCTCTTTTCAAGCTCGTCGTCCTCGTGTGGACGGTAGTCTGGCGTTCTTGGTGGTGTGCTGATGGCGTCTTCGTCTTCGCCATTACTTTGATAAAGGTATTGTGCCATAGAGTCATCAGTGGCGTTGTCGGACATTTTGTTTGGGCTTCAGTAGAACCGGCGGTTTCGACTCTTCACGAGTCTCATCAGCTACTGTTTGAAGACAACTGTTTCAGTTTTAGGGAAAGGTAGAGAAGTTTCTCTCAATTCCGTTCCCGACCAAATACTGGTTGGCGACCTTTTTATATTGCAACTGATTACGGTTAGGATCGGTTTTGCAATTCTCTTATTGGTCCTTTATTGTAGACCAATCAGGTAGCAGCGATTTCGATCCTATGTTTTGTGAAGGTGAGCTTGTGTTTCTTTAAAAGGCTATTATTCTGCTTTTTTTCGCCTAGGAGGCTACTAAAACGCATTAAAATGTTATGGAATGCTTTTCCATTCCTTTATTGATTATCCTTTATAAGGGAAATGCTTTATTTTTTATTTAAAGCTCCCTTAATGTATTTTTCATGAGTACATTTTGTGCATCGCTTATTGTGCACGCTAGAGTGGTTCACGTTAGGGACGGGGCCTGTCTGGGTAGTTTCACAGATGAAAAGATAGATTAAGACAGGCCAGCACGGACTCCCCACGTGATTTTGTGGTTGCGTTGCATTTCAGCCTTCAGATTTTTGCTCTTACAAGCATGTCTTTGAGTGATTTTTTCCCTCTTGTACGATATGATCGGAGGTTTTTTATAAATTGTTTTCAGCAAGGGCTGATTTTGTATTAGGCTCCAGTTTTCCATCACTATTTGTTTAAGATTTTTAACTGCAGGATGGTGTGTAGTGATAAACGGCAATATCCTCTCTTTGTTTTTAATCTTTTGTGTAAGTGTTGACTGTCTTGAGGCAAAGGTGACCCCTGTCAGTGTCCTTTCTATCACTGCTTTAGGATAGCCTCTTGCTTCGAGGCGTAGTTTGAAGTTAGAAAGGCACTCTTCAAATGTTTGTTTCTGAAGAGTTTGTTCTAAGGAGTCGAATTGCTTCGCCTTTTACAAAACCTCTCTTCACGCCTGGTGTGTGACAGGACGTGAAGTGTGTATATTGAAAGGTTTCGGACGGCTTGAAGTAAGTTTTGATATCCAGGATGGATTCTTTTGCGAATCTTTCTCCCTTAAACACAACTGTGTCAAGGAAATGAATTTCGTTCTCTGATATTTCGGCCGTGAATTTAATAGTAAGAAGAACGCCAGACTACCGTCCACACGAGGACGACGAGCTTGAAAAGAGCATGGACCTCGAAGAGGAAGACGATACGGAGAACAGCCCTCCACCATCACAACCAGACCCACTGCGGCACAGAAAACGAGAACGAGCAACACAAAATGCCCGTTACACAAGGAGCCCGCCAAAACCGCCAACGAAATGCAGGGATGACAGCCCGCCAAAACGGGACTTTGAGCCAAAGCGAGATCTTAAAAGGAAATACACAGATAAACTCTCTGTGGAGGCTAAAATAGCCAAAACTGAACAGTCCATAAACAAACTAGAGACACATTTAGCGAATCGAACTTGTCCGAAATCGCTTAAATACTCGGCTAAACCAAACATCATGCCGGATAACATCTTTGAAAAGGAAATTAATGGCATCAAACAAAAAGCCGAACAAAGTCTAGTGAATGCCCTCACTAATCTCCATAAGCGTAGGCTTGAGGGCCAAACTAAGAAACTCAGGGCTAGTTCTAACCTCGCAGCTCGAAGAAACACTTATGTAAAGCAACCTCTCTATGAAATGCATTCGGCAAGAAACATTGTAAACAAAGACAGTGTAAACCTAGCCGACCTGCAACAACAGATTGCAGACTTGAAGGAAATAGTATGTACACATGTAAACAAGAATTCAAAAAATAAACAGGATGAACAGTATATCAGTGTTTTCTCTGACTATGCCAACGCCTTAAATGGCCAAAACACCAACGAAGGGTTATCAAAAATAAAAGGCGCAGAAAACGAAGAAAAAACTTACACAACAGGCATTTAGCCAAAGAAAGGGAGAAAAATGAAAAATATCTTAAAAATTTCTCAAACCACCAGCTAACCGACACCCAGGTCAGCGTGTTATCAAAAGGGCTCAAATTTATACCAACACCCGTGACTAATGAAATCAAAATCCGAAAGCAACTGTTGCTAGATTTTGAACAATTCGCAAGAAGAATGCGACTCCAATACATTTTTCACGGTCAAAACAAAGAACCGCATCCCTTTCACGTTAAATCGAACTGGATGCCCCCGGTTCAACCATCAGTTGCCCTTGAGAGCTACTTGGAAAGTGTCAAGACACAACTTGCTGAGATTCCAATAACAAAGCCAAAAAATAACTTGTCACACAACGAGTTCACAGCCCTAAAAGAACTCAAAAACAATACTGCTATAATCCTCAAAAAAGCAGACAAAGGTACAACAACGGTCATCATGAACAAAACAGACAAAATAAATGAGGCTCAAGTACAACTCGAAAATGAGGAGCACTATGAACCTCTTGAATCACCCATGGTGAGAAACACGCAAAAACGAGTTAATGAGACCATTACTCAATTACATCAGGGCAAATACATTGATGACATGACAAGAAAATGGCTTTCACAGACTCCCAAGCCGCCTAGAATACCAATATTCTACACACTTACGAAAATACATAAGCCAAACCCTGTCGGTAGACCCATCATCTCGGGTTGTGACGGCCCCACAGAGAGAATATCCTCTTTTGTGGACACATTACTACAGCCTATCGCACAAAAACAACTGTCCTATATAAAGGACACAACTGATTTCATCAATTTTATAGAAAAAACAAAGATAGGCAAAGATACAATCTTAGTATCGATGGATGTCTCTAGCTTGTACACAAATATTCCACAAAGAGAGGGGACGGACGTAATTTGTGAAGCATTCGAAAAGTTCCACAATTATAATCCTCCGATCCCAACACACTTCCTAAGGAAATGCTTGGTTTTATCCTAAGAGAGAACTCATTCCAGTTCAATAAGAAGGATTATCTCCAAACACACGGAACCGCAATGGGAACGAAAATGGCAGTATCTTTTGCCAATATTTTCATGGCGGAAATCGAAACAAAATTAATTCAACAAAACAATACCAAGCCAACAGAATGGAAACGTTACATTGATGACGTATTCTGCCTTTTCGATAGTAATAGAAAAGACGTGGATCATTTTATTGAACAAGCAAATAAACTCCACCCTACTATTAAATTCACGGCCGAAATATCAGAGAACGAAATTCATTTCCTTGACACAGTTGTGTTTAAGGGAGAAAGATTCGCAAAAGAATCCATCCTGGATATCAAAACTTACTTCAAGCCGTCCGAAACCTTTCAATATACACACTTCACGTCCTGTCACACACCAGGCGTGAAGAGAGGTTTTGTAAAAGGCGAAGCAATTCGACTCCTTAGAACAAACTCTTCAGAAACAACATTTGAAGAGTGCCTTTCTAACTTCAAACTACGCCTCGAAGCAAGAGGCTATCCTAAAGCAGTGATAGAAAGGACACTGACAGGGGTCACCTTTGCCTCAAGACAGTCAACACTTACACAAAAGATTAAAAACAAAGAGAGGATATTGCCGTTTATCACTACACACCATCCTGCAGTTAAAAATCTTAAACAAATAGTGATGGAAAACTGGAGCCTAATACAAAATCAGCCCTTGCTGAAAACAATTTATAAAAAACCTCCGATCATATCGTACAAGAGGGAAAAATCACTCAAAGACATGCTTGTAAGAGCAAAAATCTGAAGGCTGAAATGCAACGCAACCACAAAATCACGTGGGGAGTCCGTGCTGGCCTGTCTTAATCTATCTTTTCAACAGTTGATAACCACGCAAGAGCACCCGCGTGGGTGTTGGTGTTCCAAAAATCATTTTATTTCTTCTATCCCTTCTTTAAACCTCTTAAAATCCCGCCTTAAGGTAACTGACTATATCTTAATGTATGTCAGGGAAATACTTGAACGTTCACACAATTTTTAATTGTCCATTTAGACAAGAAAGCCAACATCAAGTGTGTAATTGCCCTGTTGACAGAGAGGAACTTGACCGAAATAAGGTAATAACAACTTCATTACCAATAATAATGGGCTTGATGATATTGAAAATAAACTAGTTGATCACACTCCCAGAAAAAGGTAGGCGTTCACAGCTTTGAAAAGCCGACTAATCAGACAAATCAAGCTGAGGACACTTTTACAGTGCGACTACTATAACCGGGGCCACTTGGACAACAAAAAACAAACCACATTGCAGAATGGAAACAACGAATTCCACCTTCATTGTTTCAGACAATCAATGTTTAGTGCATGAGAACGTTTTAACTTGGAAAAAGGTTGAACTTCTGTATTCTGCTATGCAATTTGTAATGTTTTTTCCATTGTCTAAGTGGCCCCCGGTAACAGTAGTCTCACTGTAATAAAAAGACAACTTTAACTATCTAAAGTCGAGATAAAAGTGTGTAATTGAAAAATATTTTTTTCTTCGCAAGTTTCGACATGCACGCTTCAGTGACCGTCCCATCCTAAGCTCAATTAACTCCATATAAACCACACAACTGTAGATTAATATCTAAAATAAATGTGATGATTTACCATTTTTAACAAGGACATTTTCCCTGACAAAGCCACTGAAAGGAAGATTCTCTCGTTTGTCATAAATGCTCAAGCGATGTTTGCGAGTGGACTGGCGAACTGAGGGAGAAAGAGGTACAGTCTGTGGTGTACTATCACGTGTTCCTGGTTTGCTTTGCTTTTTAGCAATATACTACCCTGGGTACCAGAGGCTTTTCTTGCGCGGTTTCCGGTTCCAGTGTTCTCTATTGTGACCCGCGCGAAAACGGTTTTTTTCGCGGCTTCGCCGCTCGTGGCGTCGGCGTCTGGCCGGTCTCGACGCGTGCGAGAAAAACAAACTTCTGGTACCCAGGGTAGCTATGCAGTTATCAGTGAAACAAATGTTAATGCTCAGTTTATAATATAACAATAGAGTTGATGTTCGCGGGCGTAAATATGTTTTTGGCCCGACTCAGGCTCATTTTAGCCCGAGCCGCTTCGGCGAGGGCTAAAATGAGACTGAGAAGGGCCAAAAACATATTTACGCCCAAGAACATCAACTCTATTACTACTGAACTGGCAATTTGGCATAAAATATTTTGCCTGAACTGAGCGGGTTTCGATCGAAGAAGACAAACTTACATTCAATTCGCCGTCGTGTATGGATTCTTCCTCGAGTTTCTGTAAGTCCTCTTCAACTAGCTGTACTGAGAAGGCTGAAAATTTGCTTCTTCGTTAGCTTTTCCAGCCAGTCTGATAATATAAAGCTAAAAAACAATAGCTTTGCAGCTGCAGATGGCAGCACTTCGAGTCAACGGCGCTTTGAATTCCAAGAAAACGGCGCGAACAGTTGAATGGTTTCCAGTTCTGATGGCTGCTACGTTATTTTCTTGTTTCTGATTGGCTCAGTTCAGCGGGCTAAAATATATTTTAGCCCGCTGAATTCTCCATTTTAGCCCGCAAAATACGCCACAATGCCCGATGAAGTTATTATAATAGTTATGTTTTGTTTCTGTTGAGTTCAAGATCAGAAGTATTTGGATTTCAGTGTTCGCATAAAACTGACAAGAGCAGATGATCTAAGAGAAGCATTCCCCCTTACAATTAAATGGATCCCCGTTCCAATGATAATTTTTTGAAATCTATGGTCCATAGGCTTATAACTAGCTGAGCTATTTTTTTATTTATACACAGTGTTTCCATTCAGGTACGTACTCGGCTTTACAATACTGAACTCCGACCTGCTTTACAAGGCGGATGCCGTGTGAAAATGTGTGGCTTTTTAGTCAGTTACTTACAGCAGATTTCAGTGCTGTGTGTAGACCCCGGGTTTTTCGAACACGATTCGCCCGCTATGATTCGCCCGTCATGATTCGACCGAGAGGTTACCAAGCAGTAAGACGAACGATGAAAGTTTTGCACGAAGACCCACGCTGGCGGAGTGGCGGGTGATTTATCATCAATATTTGTACGGAAGTTCTATAAAGGAAACAGCAAGATGTCCTTTTACAAGACCAGCTTTGTATCTAATATTCGCAGGTTGTATAGGGAGCGTAGCGAGGTAAACCGGCAACTGAAGAAGAGGAAGGCAAAGAATCTTGTCTAGTAAGCTTATAAAGTTTTATGCGGAAGTTTATGTCATCGTTCGTCTTACTGCTTGGTAACCCCTCGGTCGAATCATGTTCCAAACCCCGGAGTCTGCACACAGCACTGAAATCTGCTGTAAAAGTTATTACATGAACCCACCAGTACAGTGCAACTGACCGTCGAAACAGAACGTCCTTGCATTACAGTTAATAACTTGATAGCAACTTGTTTTAACAGAATCACCAGGCATCCTGCAGTTTCAAACTTGTTCCTGTACCAACGAAAACTGTCAAGTAATAATCAAAAGGAAAGAACTCGAAGAACACGTGACCAACACATGCCAATGGAGGATTGTAGTTTGCGATCACTGTACTGAGCCACACCCAAAGTGCCTGATTCAAGTAGGTCACAATTAGTAGTAACTCCGTTGATATATTCCTTAGTATTTGTAATGCGCATCCTTTCTGCGCGTAATTAGCGCGCGCCACATTACGAACATGGCGGCTTTCATTGTGGCTATGCTCGCCAGAAAGGTACTGAAATGATCGTTTTCTCGTACACGAGCATGGTGACCTATCAGTTTTTCGCATATTTTAAGTCTGGTAATCATCTTCTTTCTATACAAGGAGTATAGACCAATTCCTATTGCAGAAAAATTAATAATCACTGGAAGAGATATTTTTAGTCGATTATATCTCTGTCGCGGGGCTGGGGACCTATTCTTTTTATTCTATATTTTGAAACATTTCAATATCGCAATGTTCAACTAGGGAAAGTTTCAGAAACTTTCTATTGCAACTTTTATTTCGATGGAATCACCTTAATAAAACTTCAAAGAACAAACCATGCCCATGATAACAACGAGCAGTTACTAATAGCGAACGACCGGACGTGACTATCACTCTCAAGATTGCTAAGTGCCTAGTTACAGTCAAGCCAGTCAAGCTCGGAGTCTGGCTGGCACTTAAAGGGACACTGTCCTGATTTTAGCATGATTTTGGGAAGCTCAGAAACACATCTAGATCATAGGAAGCTGAACAATAATGGTTTAATTCTGTAGAATAGCACTCGACAAATGACAGGAACCCATTAGGAAGCGAGGATGACTAACGATGGCGAGGATGGAAATGGATTGCAATATGGATTTTTGAAAAACTGTCAGGATGTCAGTTTTTCAAAGTTTCAAATTTGGCTCGGAAATCTTTGAAATTTTGCAAAAATTTGTAGCAGTATGGAATTTCTTGAAGAAATTGCTTTTTATCATTTAGTTAGAGTTTATTAAGTTCTTATTTCATAGATTTAGGGACCATTTCGTGGCATTTATAACAGTTTGGAGCAAATACGCCAGGACAGTGTCCCTTTAACTCCGGTTTCTGTTGCATGCATCAGCTAGAAGTATAACACTTCCTCCTGGTTAGGGTGCCAGTCCATCGCAAGTTTCCTCCCGGCATTCTTCTCGAGGTTGCCGGCCCTGACAATTTGCCAGAAAAACAATTTTTACCCCTGGGGAAGGGACACTGTGATGACAAAGTAGTATCTCAAGGGGAATGGCCTCTTCATGCGAAAAACGAGCCTAAGTACCTGCACCAATAAGCCACGTGGTTTCTCGGAACCCAAGGGTTGGAATCGGACTTTGACCTTTTCTAACCTCCCTTTGGTTTGTACGTGTGCGCGTTTTTCTAAATCAAATCAGTCGATTGTTGATCATTGTCAACAAAAGCACAGAGCGGTTTTCAATCGAGTGTCGCCGTGAAACCAAAACCAAAGCAATTTACAATGGCCAATCACTACAAACGTAAACAACACAACGAACCAATGAGAACTAGTTATAGCCCAAAGCAAAATACACGTTACCGGCGCCAAGCGCGGGAAAACGCGTGCGACCAAGTCGCGATTGGTTTTGGTTTTTGCATGAGAAAAGTGGCGCGAGTTTTTTCGAATCAATCATAGAGCGTAGTAAAGCAAAACCAAAGCAAATCAGCGATTTAATACTTGCGACACTCAATTGAAAACCGCCCTATTATCACTTCTAGAAACCTATAATGACACCGTAATGACATTCCCACGAATCCTACCCGAACATTATATCTCACTGGTGAAACAGTAATCTCCAATATTTTAAGAAGTCTGTCAAGTGTTATTGAAAATAAAAGGTTTAATTTCAGACGTGAGATATATGTTTCCATGTCCGTAGGATCATGTTGATGTTTGTGAGAAGAAGCCCGTTGAATGTCCAAATAGTTGTGGCGCAATTATTGTTCGAGAAGAGGTAGGTAATTTATTCGTTGCCCTTATTCGGCTTTATAGAACTTAACTGATAATTGTATGTTTTGCTTTTTAAAAGTATGGATTAAAATCTTCTTTTTTGGAGGAAATTGGGAGGAGTTCGAGAATAAACAAAGTAATTGTGTAGGTCAGTTTAAAACTTTACGTCTCAAATATAAGGGAATTACAGTGTCATCCGGTATTTAACAGTTATTCTTCGAGGACGCGCCGGATATGAGCTGATATATATAACCAACGAGGCGCTTCGCCGAGTTGGTTATAATCAGCTCATATCCGGCAAGTCCGAGAAGAATAACTGTTTTAGTAAATTTTCAAACACTCAAATAACCGGAAGATGCAAAACAAAATTTATTTCCGCTCCAAGAAAAATACATGCCTACAAATGTGCAACAAATGCAACTGAACGAGCACTGAAGGAAGCCTGAAACAACTTTGTTTACGGGAAGTCCCGAACTGAAACCAATACAAATCTGCACACATTTAAACTGAATGAAAACCTGTTTACACTACAATTTTAAGCTTAACCTATTCTGTATTGTTACCTTGTATTTCGAAGAGGCTTGTCAATTCCAGCTGGAGTAAGCTTTCAAAATCAGCACAATAAATATCGGGAACGAGAAAGCATAAATATCGCAGTCGATCGTCAAGCGTTGGTGATGGTACAATCGAGGACGACTTCACAGTGAAATTATCTTCGAAGATCACTCTTTTTCTCTCCATCCATGTAGATATTGACGCTTTCCTTTGCTTTTTACTTCAGTGAACGTGATTTTAACTGGCTCGGTTTCGCTGGTTTCAACACAATTAATTCTGTAGTCGATCGTGCACGATTTGCTCTCCGTAAACAACCCGTCCAGCCGTTTCATTCAACTTGTAAAATGAATATAATGTTCAGCTCCACAATTATTTCTGATCTTCCCATTTTAAGCTAAACCATTTGCACAATTTTCCAGAATATACGAAACTTTAGAAGACACAGAGCGAAGATTAAAATTCTGTTTTGCTCTCTTTTCATTCACTGAACTGGCAGACCGCGCCAGCAGTTTTTGCCGCCGTTTTCATACAAATCATGCTTCATTTAGATTGAACTGAAAAATCACTCAGTCGATTTATACATTTTTAAAAAGTAATACCGAAGTTTAACATAAAGCTAGTGACGTTTTTAATCAAACAATTAATCCATTCGCCCTGTTGGGGAAATTCATCATTTTTCCATATTGGTCAACTTAAGGATAATGGCTCAGATCCATAGAGGAGGGAAACCAATCAGAAAGCTAGAAATCATTATTCAGAGGTACAAATTTACTAAACTGTCATAGCTAGTAACAATTCGCCTCTTTAGAACGAGAAACAATCTGACTGGGGCAAGTCGCATCTCGCAGTCGCCTGCATGTCAGTGAGAGGACCGTTACTGCCCGGACGCGTCGTCAAGCTGGTCGCCATTTTGTCCCAGAAACGGTTCCCACAAGCGACTGTGAGATGCGACTCGTATTAGAAATAGAGCTATTCGGGAGAAAAAGTGTTTTTTTTTAGCTCGACCAAACCCACCAGCAATAAAATTAGCACCACGTACTTGTAAAAACGAAAGTTGCCAAATAAAACTCATGATGCGATCTTGTTATTGAATAGATTGCATCTCACACTAACAACGATTGTCCGCTGACCATGATGCCCTGTCCGTATGTTCAGATGGGCTGCCAATATAGAGGTAATCAACGTTACGAAAAGAACATTGCATTCATCAAATGTTATCAAAGTTGTTCTATGGGCTTCTGTTTTGTGAATGTATCATGCCTAACTGGAAATGACCTAGCTGCAGTTTACAGTCTATTGATTCGCACATTGTTTGTCATGAGAAGTATAACCTGCAGCGATCAGGCCAATTTTCCGCGCTCCTTACATTCTCTTTACAGATGTCAGCGCGACCACGTAAAGACGAAGATTCAATGAGAGCGCGGAAAAATTCGCCTGATCGCAGGTTATGAGAAGTATCGCTCACTAAGGGTCCTGATATGTTGGGGTTTAACCTCTATTGGTTTAACTGATAGCTGAGAAATGACCAAAATTTTAACTGATAACTCAGTGAGAATGAGATCTGTCAAAATTAAGTGATAACTGAGAAAATTACCAAAATTAATTTAACTGATAGCTGAGAATCCAACACACCCCATCAGGACCCTCCGTGTTGTTTTAAAGGAGCTACGTCACGGATGGCGCATCTTGGAAAAATTGGCCACTGAATTTTTTCAAGTTCGCCGTTCGCACAATCCGTCTTAATCTTCTCCACCCTCAACCATCCTTGTTCCTGTATGGTTTCTTATTACCTCTTTGGTGTTTTTCTACCTTAGTAAACTATTATTTTTAGGCTTTCTTCAACTTGAAGGTGATTTTTCACTTCGCAAAAATGGCTTAAAGTGAATATCGTGACATAGCTCCTTTAACAACGTACTGACATTCGCACTTCTTATGTAACAATCTACAGTATTTGGACCACAAAGTACAGTATACAAAGGTAAATTATTTGTTAAATTTCCGACTACTTTTAGATTCAGAGGAAAGACGTCGAATCTCATCTCCAGTCCACAATGAGAATCCATCTGGACTTAGCCTGTACAACTTTCAAAGAAACGACAGGAAAGCTAGAAGAAACAAGTTACCGAGCTCCAGCTGAAGCAAGTGGAACTTGACCAGGAGAGAACGACATTACAAAAGCAAGTGAAAGAGTTGACTGCTGCAAATACCACTCTTAATACAAAGGTGGTTGCTCAGGAGAAAGTCGTCTCAGGATTGAAAAACGAATCTTCCAAATTTGTTTGGAAGATAAGTGGCTTTAGCGAGATCTTACAGAAGGCTAAGGATGGAAGGGAAAAGAACATATACAGTGAAACCATTCTTCACTGGAAAACATGGATACAAACTATCAGTCTGTATTCAACCGAATGGTGATCAGACAAAGAGGAACAGTTATCTTTCAGTATACCTTCGTATCGTGAAAGGCAACTACGACGCAATGCTGCCTTGGCCATTTCATCGCAAGGTGACATTTACGTTGATTGATCAACAGGATGACCCAGATATGAGGCAAAATGTGGTATTTTCTTTCTCAAGTGAGCCCACTGGGAGGCCGGGGGACCATATTTTCATCTGTAATTTGCATTATGCCAGAAAATTCGGCAGATTTGTATCTCACAAGGATCTGAAGACGAGACGCTACATTGTTGACGACACATTGTTTCTTCAAGTTGAGATTTCTCCTCTATCTTAAATATAGCTGGGGCAATAGTGTGGTAAAGTGTGACGTCACAAATTTTCAAATTATTTTTTATCAAGCCTCAAAATCCCATTATTAGACATACTATAAGCTGGATTGCTGCTGCATGATCAGCCATAAAATTTCAACTTGTTAGCACGAATAGAACAGAAGGTATAGAGGTTCAAAGTTTGGTACCGTCCCATGCAAACCTCTCTAATTTGCGCTGGTTCTAAACTGAAGGAACAGACGCAAAAATAGAAGGGTTTGTATGGAGAAATTAAAACCTGAAGTGCCCACATCTCAGCCGCGAATTGCAATGCAGAGCTAATTTTTGGCAAGATCTAATTTTGGCATGCTTCTCGAAATAGCTGATCAAATTTCATAATTTCGCAAATTTAATTTTTGTCATTGCCGACGACGACATCGTAGAGTACAACGGCGGTATATGAGAACCGGACTCTAGGTGTGATTCTGAGTCTCGTGATTGGATCCAAAACATAGTGTTGAGCTCTGAGAAAGGCGAGATGGTTTCGATTAAGACACAGGGTCGAGAAAATCTTTCCCAGTGTTATGATAACATTATAACTTACTGAAATAAGTTGTTGAATTCACTTGACTTATCAGGTTTATTACTGTGTTTTGTTTCTAGCTTAGAATATGTATCTTGAATTCCCATGGCCTTTGATTGGGGCTACATAGTGGTTGGAAAGCCGTTATTTTATATTCCCTGAGGTCTGTTTCTTTCGATTCCAATTATGACGTAGAAGGAATTGTTTGTTAGCCGGTAGAAATGTATATATTTTAACGATCATGTAATCACAGTCGCCGTACATTTAGAGTGGTTTTGATTTATGTGTCGTACGTAAGCAATTCTGTTTTGCTTTGGTTTTAATAATCAGTTAGGACACTCATGCAATTCAAAAACTTTTTGTACTTTTTGTACTAAAAAAGTTAGGGGGTGGTCTATCTTCTGAGGCTTTAGCCCTAACAACCTAAATCTGTGACAGACTTATAAGTTTGTAAATCTTGTCATATTGACATCAATGATGTATGCAAATTAAGTCACGTGACCTGTTACGGCCACAACATTCGAAAAACCCCCTTGAACAAAAAATGGCACCAGTTTATACCAAACCGTCATTTAATTTTACTGATACCAGATAAATCAAAAGGGTAAAAACAAAATATCTGTGCTTGGCCTTTGTTTTTCATTAATTTCGAAAATAAACGGCATTTTGTACTAGTACCCAGTTCCCCTATAGAAGTATAATTTCTTATTTCAAATTTCAAATTTTCTTAAATTGTCCAAGCACAGAATTGATGTATCTAATAGTCTTAACATCATAAAGCTAGCAGCAGCCCCCAGAAAATATTTAAAAGTGGTGTCGTTTTGCTAAAAATAATTTTGAGCTAAAAATAGCCCTGACAGGTCACGTGACATTATATGAACCTAATCGACACTTAAGGTTCCATAAATTATTGCTGTTAATGATGTCCCAAGGTTATTCCGTGTTCTGTGAAATGCTTAAAAAGTTAGACCACCCCCTCACTTTTTCATGAAACAGATTTAGGCCCATGCCTTAATTTGCATTGTTTTATAAAGCGCTTTCATTGCAATGTCCAAAATAAGATGTAATTTATCAAGCTAATTAAGGTAAGAGTACCTTTATCAATGCACCTGTGTGAAAATTAAAGATGAATAAAAGCAGAGGTCTATAACTAGAGGTTTCCATCTCGCATTGCGCGCGACCCATCAGATTTACGTTTAGGCTATTTAGATTATTTTCCCGCGAAAACCAGGAGCCAATCACGCACCATGTCCTACAAATATGGTCAGTGAACGCGCCAGCTCGACAATTTTTTGTTCAAGGCGATTTGTCTGTCGAGACAGTGAAATTTGAGAAAGATGGCTAAAATCATTAAGTAAAAAACCTTGGCCCTTCTAAATCAAACAAAAGTTAATTCTACTAAATAATGTGGGGGGGGGGGGGGGGGGGTACTCCGCCCAGAGGTCCAACCCCTTACCCTTTCATATACCATTTTTCACAGAAAAGGTACCCCTTTCACATACCTTCCATAGAAAATGGTACCCCTTTCATATACCTTCCATAGAAAATGGTACCACCTTTCATATACCTTCCATAGAAAATGGTACCCCTTTCATATACCTTCCATAGAAATTATGAAAATGGTACCCCTTTCATATACCTACAGTTAGAAGTACTGAGGGAGGTAAAACCACAGCAACAAACCGATGAATTGTGCCGGAATCTGTTGTAGACCTGGATCAGTAAAAATTGTACTCGAGAAAAATAAACATTGAACGGTAAGACTGATCCTTACGGCTGAGAAAAAAAAGATTGCGGAACAATGAGAAATGGACAAATAAAACTTGTGCCCTAAGGTGTCGGGAATGTGACCAATAATATTGTTCTTTACCCGTTTGTTACTCACTTTCTTACAATCCCGCGTTTTTGATGCTGCTGTACCGTCTCAACTTATTCTTATAAGCTCATTTTGAAACGTTTCTTTATTCCGCCTTATACCCCCCCCCCCCCCCGATATAAGCCCCCCCCCCCCACCCCGTTTATAAGCCCCATCTAAAACCCCTTACGAAGTTATAAAGCCGGCAGTTTACATTACTCTCGGAGAGAGCGTGGCGTTGCGTGACAGAGAGAGGGGGAAAACCCCGAGACTAAACATTACATTGATGGGGCGCCATACTTTTGTCACTCGACAAAGTTTCAGATTCATTTCTGACTAGCTTGCTAAACAGGACGTTCTCTCTTCGCGTGTTCAAAATTTCCCCCACTCGAACTCGAGAGAGAAGTACATGTATGAGAGATTCGGCCAAAACAATTCCATACTGATGACGCACTCTACAGAGACCCGTGTAGTGTCTCTGATTGGTTGTCGCGGCTTGCGCGCGAAAAACTCAAAACCAAGCAACATCCAATCAGAGACACTACGCAACAACAAACAACATCAAACATTGATTTGTACCAAGAAAATCACAAATTTACAGTCGAAAAACTCTCGGAATATTTCCTGACGTCGTAAACCGAGCTAAGGATCGCCATCATATTTTACACTTCCAGTTCGATGACACCTTCAGGACACTCCTTTCAACGATTTTTTTCAACTTGTGTCTTGTCCGTTTTATCTTTTTTATTTCTTGTTTTGTTTTCTCTGCTGGGACAAAATACTTTTAGAGTTGCATTGACAAGTGGGTAGTGGGGTTTCCAAGCCGAGTAAATGACCCTTGAACTGAACGCACCAAAACCTTAGCCTCCTTTGCAGACGTTTTTTTGTGTCTGTCCTGAGAAGTTTGAAAAAAGGTTAAAGTTTGTCTACGAGTCTATTGGCTTATCACGAGGCCCGGTTTTTAACTCTGCTTTCCATAGCATGAGGCGGCTAGGAGTATCGCTACTTCCCTGGATAGTCCACGCAAGTAAACCCTAGAATTTTTGTCAGGTTACTCCCGTGCTTCTCTGACAAATATTCGCCGGTAATCCGTTTACTCCTGAGTGGGCTCGAACCCGGGCCCCAACGCCCGGTTTGACCATTAGGCAACCGCGCCTCCCACAGAGGCACCGAGAAAAGAGTTTATCTTACTGCTAAAACATCAATTTAAGAAACAATGAAGGCGTTTGCCACATTGGTAGAACGATTTTCGCATAAGCCAATTTTTATATGGTAATGAGTACCATTAAATGCTAATGTTAGAGGAACAATAGAAAAATTCCGTGCGCTGAAATAAAACTATTGTGTAAAATTCGAATTTGTGTAGATTACCAAACGTGTAATACACGTTTGGTGCGTGTGGTTAACGTACACAAATTCGAATTTTAAACAATAGTTTTTTTCAGCGCACCTAATTCTCTATTGTTCCTCTACATTAGCATTTAATGGTACCATTAGCATATAAAAATCGACTTACGCGAAATCGTTCTTGTAAGTGTACAGCTTCCTTTGTAAGAGGGATATACCAAATTTAAAACTAAAAGTTTTAATAGTCTGTTTGATTCTTACCTTAAAGCGGTAGTTGCGAAATTGATCCACAGCCTGGGTTGGTTTCCTGGTTTTGAAACACTTTCTCTTGCGCGTTACCAGAACTTATCTTTAATTCCATCCAGTACTTCTTCTAACCCTCGGGCACAAATACAATTATGGTTCAGTAATTACCGAAGTATCCCATTCATTGTTGTGGTTTTTTCAAATGACATATACGAAAAATCACTCAAAATATGAAGGTAGGACGCAAAAGTAATGTTTACTGGTTTTCGTGACTGATATCCATGCATTTTTCTTTCATGGAGAAGTTACAACTGTCTTAAGAAAAAATCCAGGATTTGGTAATATTTCTTTTATATATATATATTTGTATGCAATCAGTACCCCTGCTTGAATACAGACACAATCCTCTGGGGTTAGAGAGCGATGGCTGTTATTATATACATGTATAATGCGTCGGAAGTCGTATCACGAGGAAGAATTCTCTTAAAATCACAAACGAGTCCACTGTTCAGTTTATGCATTTCTGGCAGTTGACACCCGGTACTCATGATACCTACGTGCAGTGCTCATTAGGAGGAATTCCATCCGGGTGAGGGAACGACAGTCGTGACCCGCCCACGCAACTGCAACCTTGCCTCGGGACGTGAAAGTAAAACAAGCACCAAGTGGAGCGCGCGAAACTCTCCACCCAGCTGGGATCACGTGATTACCTGCAATCTCCCCGAATTTCTAACTCAAAACGTTCTTAGCTTGTTTGAGTAATTGATCCCGTTTTTTCTTTTACGAGAAAATTAACATTATCAACTCGATCGTCTGTATTACTAATCTTGCTTTGTATAAATACAATTACAGTTCAGTAAAGTAAACTAAACTGGATTATTTTATGACCTTTTTTTGTAAATGAAAAAAATAAATAATAATATCCTTTTAATTGGTATATTTGAGGGCAACTGGGTCCATAATCCTAATCTCATAATCGATTTGACAGGTTTGTTCTTATTTCTACTCATGAAAAATGATGAATTTTACAAAAAGAAAACATGCACCAAGTCCCAGTGGGGTAATCGGGGCGCAAAACACAAATTAGGTCAGTGGTTTTTTTTTTCCTCGAAAAAGTTTTCTAAGAAAACGATTCCAAACTAGTCCCCATTTTAACGCTTTTTGAGTAAGCCCGAGGTTACCAGTTTACTCACACATGAGAGGTTCACTATCGGCACAGAGTCGGTTCCCAGTTTTTTTTTTTTTTTTAACATTTTAGCCAAAAAAATATTAAGAATTGTGGGCATTACTGGCCGTCACAAAAATATTAGTTTTCAGTAATCTTTAAAAACAAAAAAGGTTTTTTTTTTTAAAACCCCCTATGTTAAAACCTATTTACTTATTTTTTGGACATAGACAAAATGAGAATACTCATTTAGTTTTTTTTTACCTCTAGATATACCCCCCCCCCCCGCCCCCCCCCCCATCCTTCTTTCACTGTCCCCAATTTTCCGACCTTGAATTTGTGTACCGTTACTTTCAACTTGGCCGCGAAGGGGGATGACAAGTTGCAAATAAGTTCCCCTTCGTGACGAAAATAATACAGACGAAAATATATATATCCATTTCACCACCATTTTTATCCGGTTGCCACTGTAAGATTGCTACAGTGCTTGGTCGCTGAAATTGCTGGAAAATTCCGAATCGTTTGGAATTAATACCAATCGCCCCAATGCTTAAATGCTCAGCAAAAGATGGGTAATAGCGAACATGAACCACCAGGGGGGGAACAATGGCCATAATTTGCCAAGCCGAAATAAAGGTAACAGAAAATCCCGTTCCCCAGTGGTATTTGAAAGCCAAGAATCAATCGCACCTGTCCAAAATTTAAAACTTTCGCTTTGCAAAGTTTATCCTTTTTTTTTTTTTTTTTAAAAGGCGGATCTTGTTCCATCTGAAAAAAAAATTATTTGAAGGGAAGGGCCCTGTAAAAACGTTAACCATATCGAAGTGGAACGAATTTTCTAAAAGCCATTTTATAGTTTTTCCGCCTCAAAATAGTTTATTCCGTTTTGGCAAAGCCGCAAAAAAAAAGTAAAATAAGTCCCGGTTAAAAAAATTTTGAAAAATGCAAAAAATTAGGTTTTTTGACAAAAGTGCGGCAATGGAGTGGGAATTTTAAAAAATAATTTTTCGTGTATCCCACAATGTTAAATTTTTTTTGAATCAAATTTCAAAATGGTGTGCGAAGTTTTTTCCCTTTCCCGCCGACAGCGAAAAACAATAAATTTTTAAGTAACTTTGTAAATCCCACAAGAAGGCCCCGTTACTTATTTTTGGCCATAACAGTTCAAGTAAGCGGTGTTTTTTTTTTTGTTTTTTACTTCAGCGGTGCGGGGGTTTTTAAAAACCGGAGTGAACCCTTTTTTTTAATTGACCCTTTTTAGACTTGCAATTTAGTTGGTTTGGGGTTTTTTTTTTTTTTTTCCTCTTTATACGTGTATACATTTTTTTTTTTAATCTCTCCATTTTTTCCTCTTATCACGGGAAAACATAAACCGAATATCGAGTTAATAAGGCAATTTTGGCAACCAGAACATTCAGCAGAAAACATGTGCGGGGGCGAAATTTTTTCCAATGGACAAAAAATAAATTGTCCCCCCCCATGCACGACAATTTAAGTTTTTTTTTAAATATCATTCCTCCGAAAAAAGAACTGTTTTTAAAAAAAAATACATTTAAGTAAAAATTTGAGAGGTTTTATGATTTGC
>MU827322.1:0-20831 GCA_029204205.1 Desmophyllum pertusum
GGTAATTGTCCTGCTCACTCGTGATTACTTGCCTGACTCTGATGTTTTCTGATATAACCTACTTGCAACACATGGACTGCAACACGAGTAGTACATTCTCTATATCGAGACTCGAGATTTCTCAGTCGGGTTATAAAGTTATTCTAATCAGTTCTAATTGAATGATTCCAGCTGCCAGTGTTATAGCTTCAACAATTTTTTACAAACATAATCAAAGCTAAGCTCGATTTTCACAATGTATTTTGAACTGGTGGACTGGCAAAATCAAGCTATTTTAATTCCAGCGACGATGGTGATTTAAATATATAAAAGCTACACAAACCGTATGCAGGCGCCGTTCACAATACAAGCGAGTAATTTTCGTGCGCCGGCGAACTGTCGAAATATTATTTCTATTAAGTCTTTAATTATATAAGTTCACGTATTTGCAGCAACATTTATACTTTATTTGGCTCTAGAGTTTATGGCAGTATGATAAATTGGAAAAGTATATATACGCGACAGAGCAATTTCAGGCTACGAAAACAGATCAAAACACGTCGACAGTAAGAAAGGATCTTTCATCGCCCATTGTTCAATGTAAGCGATTTGTTTTATTTAGAACTCGCGAAAAATAAAACTGCAAAACTTCAAGTAAAATTGTCGTTTGGTGACTTTTAAATAAAGGTAGGGATTGCTTTATTTAAGTGTATATGTTTAAATGAATTAAGAGGCAGTCTCTGTAAAAGCGGTCCACTGCAATTTCGGGTCGGAAAAAGTTTCCCTCAAACTTTGTCCAGTACACTACCTTGGGTCATAAGTAAATGCGATGCGACATTAGTTCGTTGGAAATATGTTAAAATAATTTTTTTTAGATCGCTAAAACCAGTCAAAGCAGGCAAAAGGCCTAAATTTTGAGGCGTGGCCAGAATCGAAAATTGCCTAAGTTGACGAGCTCTACTGCTCTAAAACTACCGGAGCGCAACAACAATCATTATTATTTCTAGGTTAATAGGGGTCCTTTAAGGGTGTGGAAACTGCTAGTTAATTTTGAAATGCTTTGATTAGTGGTTCTTGAAATTTGACGTATTAGTACACTTTGGATCGCTTTCTGAAAACATGCGAAAGTACCCTGTCTTCGCTGGCTTTATTTTCACAAGTCCAGAGCGGGCCACTCTAAATTTCCTACTGAATTTCTGTTAAAACGAATGTTAGGAAGCATAGAAAGATAAAAAAACCTTGCGCTTTTTATCTTCCTTTCCCACAGCGACTTCGAACTTTTGGTGGTTCTGCGATTATGTCACACAAATTATGCAAATCAGGTCGTTGAGGCAAATTTCAAATTTTTTTGAAATGAAAACGTTTCTTAATTGTTATATTTCACCATTCTAACACAAAAATACAGAAAAGCACACACAAAGAAAACCTTGTAAGCGGTTGAAATGGCAACAATTGGCGATTAATTGAGTCCCGATCTTTGTATACTTTGGGCTAAAATGTGGCGAATATTATGGCTAGATTGTGTTTTTTCTGTCAAACCTAGTCCATTTAAGAAATCGCTTCTAACTTGTTTTTTATCTTAGCTGTTTTCTATTGATGATATTTAAAAACAAGAATGTTCTATGAAAAAATTGTAGGTGGTTTGGTTTAATTCAGCTTTAACGGGAATCTCTTTGATGTTACTTGAAATCGACAATTCGTGACCTTTGTAATTTCAATTGTGTTCCATTCTGGATTACCTTTATTTGGCAAACTAAGTGGCACATGAAGGTAAACAATGATAACAAGAATGATTTAAGCCACGATCAAATGGGTCACAACATTCTCACAATATTTGTTGTGCAATGTTTGTAACCATGCCCGGTCAAACGCGCACAACAACCTCTCAACATTTCAAGAACAAAAATTCAAATGGTCACAACATTGTTGTGAAGGTTGGTCACACGGGCTCAACAGATACCGAACAAGGTCCTTAGTGCCCCTTTTAAATTTATTGCGTTCTTAACTTGCTCTAAACAATTCGCAAAAATTCCATTCATCATTGTCCTACATGAGTAATATTCAGTACTTGCTTGCGTATGACGACTAATCCTCGTTTCGTGCGAAATGTGAATTAGGATCTGAACTTTATTTGCGCAAAAAAAAAAAAAAAAAAAAATTTTTTTTTACATTAATTTGAAGCGACCGCAATCAAAACTCTCGCGTTCAGTTAAACAACGCAGCAGACTCTCCACAATCCAGTGAAAAGAAAGCGCGAAGTGTCAAGCAGAATGAAAAACGATTTTCTTAGCTATTTGTTTCGTTATTTCTCTCTTTCCCTTACAGGAGCAGTGCCCTACTCACCGTCGTAAAATTAAAATCTGTTTTCAATCGTTGACGTTAAACCAGTCCTTGACATGAAACAAATACATGATATATACTTTCAGCTAAAATGTAATTTTTTTTTGTCGTGGTTTTGTCACAGAAAATACTTTGCTAGTTACTTTTAAACGTTTACCAGGTACCCGTTGTTACGTTATACTTCGTCGCCAAGTCAGATCTTCAGCAGCATGCGCATTGACACTGTAAAGGTATAACTGTAGCAGTGTTGACTGTCATCGGCCATTTAGGTATTACAGGTATTACAACTACACGCCGAAATCATTTCCTTGATTTTGAAACAAGAACTGGCTTGGTGTCTCTGAATCGGAATGTGAGATCGAAATGTTGACACATCTCTCCAAGTATCTTGACCTTGAAAATGGGTAGATTCCCCATCGGCGTACGGGAAATATTTGTAGGGTGGGGGGAGGGGGGGTGGGGGGGGGGGGCTGACCACAATTTTCCCTAATAAACCTGCTTGCGCACGTCGTAGGCGCGAGCCTCTAGGGGGGTATGGGGGCATGCTCCCCCTAAAATTTTGAAATCTAGAGGCTCGGAAATGCTATTTTTCAGTATTCTCCGGCTCCTCCGCGAGATATTTCGTCAAAAACCATCGTTCTCGGTCAAGTGTAAAATGACAGGTAATTTGAGGGTTTACAGCAATATTTCTAAAAGAAGTATGAAGTATCGAAGACATACTTCCATCGACCATATTACACTTCACGGTTGGCCTACTCCAAATCTGGCATCACTACTTTCTTCATTATACGCAGTTCCATTCCTGCGGCCTGCGCGGTCTTGATTATCGCTCCCAGTCCCTCGGCAGACACTCAATGTATCAATTTGTTGTTCCATACATGTACCTACTCCTAGTGATAACAGCCTATCCCATGAAGTAATATAGCAGAGGTAACAGAGCTCAGTTACAAGATTAGGCGCGTTGCGGGATCAAAACCAATCCGATCAAGATACAATAAAATCGTAAAATAATTTGTTTCCTGTGTACAATAATCATCGTACATGATTGGATGGGTTAGGCCTATTCTCTCCAGGACCGCCATTCTTGTCTCTCTCAAGCGTTTCCTCGTCTACATCAAAAGCGTACTCTTCTATCCCACCAATCTTCATCCTCTTCTGTGTCCGTATCCTCACTCCCACTCTGTTTTAGGCTCTTTGTGCGTCTGGTGCCCGGTTTGATGCTTGCGGACAATCTCGAAAAGAAACCTTGAATCTGACACTTAGAGAGCCACTCGTTTCTATCGAACATTCTCTCTCCTCCTATTGTGGAAGCTTTTCGCATATCTTTACCAACCTGCACTGGATCTCTTTCTTTCCCTACCAGTGTCTTGTCGCGATATTAAACTTCTGTATGAGATACTGCCGAACCTTTTGAGAAAATCTCGTAGTTCCGGCATTTCTTGTGAAGTGCCCATCCCATCTGTAATCGCGAGGTGTCTTGGCGTCGGGGATTTCAGTCTTCCGCTGCTGCTTGTCCAGTCATAACATTCACCTTGTAATGTCAATGTCTGGAAGTGAATCAAACCAATCTCTCTTCAGCTTATCATAGAGACTCTCCTTCACTAGGCAGCTGGCGGGATTTTGTGATGATCGAACATATTCATATGGAGGGTCTAGGGTCAGACTGACTTTGAAACTCTTCAGCTCGGCAAGCTGGTTTGTCAGGCCATTCGTAGAGCTTGTCCTTCACTGGCATCTTGCTTTGTGTTCGTCTCTTTTGATGCAACTGTCCGAGCAATAGTGAGGGAAGAATGGGAATCTCCTCCATGAGATCTGTTTTTACTCTGGGGACAAATTACAATGTCATTCCATGGAATAAACTTTCCGGGACCGACATTGTAGGCTTTTCATACACGTATGCCTTCTTTGGGTAAAGCTCGAAGTTGTGCAGGTTGCTGGTAGTTTTGGAATCATTGCTTATCTCCGAGCGTTGTGCACTGCTCCTGGATTACTACATACTGTCGCTGCCGTCCCCTTGACCGGTCTTTCCTTCAAAGCGGTATGCCAATATCTTTGAGCAGAGACGATATCGTAACCTCATTACAGTACCTTCTCATAGATGCTTTAAATCGGACACAAGATCCTATCACCGTCCTTTCCCGATTGAGGTTCGGAGTGGTCATATCTCACGATCTGAATCTCCTGCGGTATCCGAGCTCTCGGAAGGACGACACAATTTAATTTATTTAGCAGTATTGCTTTTTTTTTTTGTGGTTGTCTTTATTTTCCTTTTGTTGTTTTTATTAATGTTTTGTATTAATTAATTGTAATTAAGCAACAAGAAAAAATATTTTTTTCTATAACCTGTCTTATGTAAGAGAAGGGGGAATAAGAAAGTAATTACTTGTACGCACCTTGTGCGCTCAGAACTTCCCATAGGTGTGCCTAGCTATGCTTGGCGCATACCGACATTTGTTCGACGACGGACTCGTCCAAATAAAAAAGGCCAGCCCTGGCCAAGATAAGCTCTCCTTCGTTATGATCTCTCGCGACAAATGGATTGACGCGAGGTGGCTTTCTATTGAGTCAATGCATTGCGGTAAGCTAAAGAAACCTGATATGCTTCTGGAATCACCATCTTGTTTCGAAATGCGCAATTTTTCATTATATATTATCTATTTAATTTAATTTCAGAATGTAACACAATTGAATTACAAGGGTCACGAATTGTCGATTTCAATGTACATCAAAGCATCCCGTTAAAGCTGAATTAAACCCAAAACACCTACACATTTTCAATAGAACATTCTTTGTTTTTTTTTCATAGAAACAGCTGGATAAAAAAAATTAGAATGATTTCTTAAAATGGGACTAGGTTTGACAGACAACACAATTTGCATAATATTCGCCACATTTTTGCCCAAAGTATACAAAGATCGGGACTCAATAATTCGCCAATTTTTGCCATTTCAACCGCTTACAAGTTTTCTTTGTGTGTGCTTTTCTGTATTTTTGGTTTAGAATGGTGAAATCTAACAATTAAGAACGTTTTTCATTTCAAACAATTTGAATTTGCTCAACGACCTCATTTGCATAATTTGTGTGACATACTCGCAGAACCACCAAAAGTTCGAAGTCGCTGTGGGAAAGGAAGATAAAAAGCGCAAGGTTTTTTTTATATTTCTATGCTTCCTAACATCCGTTTAACAGAATTCAGTAGGAATTTAGAGTGGCCCGCTCTGGACTTGTGTAAATAAAGGCCAGCGAAGACAGGGTACTTTCGCATGTTTTTCAGAAAGCGATCAAACGTGTACTAATACGTCAAATTTCAAGAACCCACTAAATCAAAGCATTTCAAAATTAACAAGCGTTTCACACCTTTAAAGAACTGCCCTTAACCTAGAAATAATAATGATTTTTTGTTGCGCTCGTAGTTTTGGAGCAGTGAGCTCGTCAACTTAGGCAATTTTCGATTCTGGCCACGCTCAAATTTAGGCCTTTTGCTGCTTTGACTGTTTTTGCGCTCTAAAAAATTTATTTTAACATATTTCCAAAAACTAATGTCGTTGGCATTTACTTATGACCCAAGGTAGTTTACTGGACAAAGTTTGAGGGGAACTTTTTTCCGACCCGAAATGCAGTGGACCGCTTTTACAGAGACTGCCTCTTAAAACAGGAGTAGATAACCAAAAACGTTGACTTTGTCCAAATAGTAATGTGATTTGAATAGGAGTGCAAAGAAGAAAATGGCGAACTCTGTCAAAGTGCACGCCATATATTTTCGTCTAGCGCGCTCGCTTTTCAACGGGCCAAAGTAAATATTTTTACATGATTAACAAGAAGAGTTGCCCGTTCAAAAGAGCTATTTTATTTCCTGGATATACGTATACCCCCGATGTTATGGTCTTCTGAAAAATGGCAAAATTTAGCGTACAAAAGGAATAGCTAAATATTGTATTCTTTACGCGGGTGGATAGAGAGGAAAGAAAGTTTAGATGGAGATGAAATATAGTTGGAAAGCTACTGGCAAGGGATGAACAACAACTTATGTAAAAATGAATCCAAGACAAGTTACCGTTGTCTTGTACGCGCGTTTTGAAAATGCACCGAATAACCGGTCTAAACATGCCTAATTTTGCATAATTTCCACCGATTTCGAACTTTCCTATTTTTTCGCGAAAATAAAACTCGCTGGAACTTTTGAATATTATTTTCGAAATGGTTTACTAAAAGGGTCTTTTGGGGCAAATAAAAAAAAAATTATTTTTTGCTTCTGTCGCCGGATTCTTAAAAGTTACTGACAACGGCTCTTAAACATCTGTCGAACTGGAATTTGCATGATTTAGACATTTTATGTTATAGTCGCAATAAAACGTTTCAGTTCTTTCTCTACCTTGACATAACATAATGGCCCTTTCAGCTCGTCTCAATTTTTATGTTTGATTAACAATACAGTTATATAGCCATTTCAGGCACAAGCTGCAAAACCTTGATGATTTCTTGACCTCCTTATAACTTTTTATTAATTGGCAACAATATACTAAGCAGTTCAATTCGTCCGTGATCATACTCGCGACAATCAATTCGGAATACCGCTTCGTTTCGGCTACAGCCAACAACAATCAAACAAATCGACGTTTGAAAATCGAGTAGATCAGATCGGCCTATTCCGCGCCTAAACAGTTTCACGGCTGTTTTGCAATAAATTGGAAAAGACCGAGAGAGAACACTGTACATATAAACGCGACTGAGAAACTCATACCGTTTTCGCTGCCTCTGACTGAGGCCCCGTCCACACAGCGTTTTCGTTTTGAAAACGCATACTTTTCGATGCGTTTTTCGCCTATCATCCATACTACAACGATCGAAAACGCTGATCGTTTTCATCACAAACGTAAACATTTGTCCGAGTGAAAACATCGAAAACGGAGCCTTATCGTATTAGTGCATGTGGACAGCAAAACGGAGGCTTTCGAAAACGCTGACGTCATTCAAATCACGTGAACTGCCACAAACATATTTCCTATTATTCGGCTCCTCCTCGGATATAAGCCGGAATCCTTTTCTCCTTTTTTTCCTTACTAACTTCTAAACTTCTACAACTCTCTGATGAATTGAACACTATATTGATTATTATTGAATTACTGTTATGTTAAGCCAGAAGCTTATCACCTAGGTGATAAGCCGTCTGGCTTAAGCTTAAAGACCAGGAAATGGAGACGTATCTTGGTAATTCCGCATGCAAATAAGCCTTAACTCAGCTCAGTCTGAAACGTTTCTTTATACACTAAAAGCCTCCACCCCGAATATAAGCCCCACTTCCCTCCCCATCCAAAACCACTTATGTTTAATATACGTTAATCTGTACATCATGGCTCAAGTTTGCTTCAGGTGTTAGCTGTGGTTTGATAGAGGATAATTTGTTACCTTTCTTAGTCCCCAGGTGTTCTTTCCTCTCACAGCATGTCAGACGCGAATTACACTTTTCGTGTCCTTTCGGTGACGTCATGACATTTCGTACAAATCGAGTGAGCGGCAAGGGAGCACTGGGTACTGGAAGGTCTTCCTGAGTTTCTGCCCGAGGTACTGATCTAAATTGCCATTCACAGGCCGGCAGCTGTCTGCATTTGCACTTACTGCAGTCATATTATCTTAAAGTATTTTATCTTATCTTATAAGTGTAATAATCTTCATATTATACGTTAACCTGCATGTTCCAGGCTCTCAGATATCCAGCCCCCACGCTTTCTATTTTTCGCTTTAATGGCTTCTCCTCTGGAAAACGGGCTTCAGGTAATTCCATCGAAATAAAGTTGCACTAGAAAGTTTTCCTGAAACTTTCCCCAGTACGTTTGAAACAGTTGCGATGTAATATTTCAAAATATAGAATAAAAAGAATAGATCACCAGCCCCGCGAAAGAGATATATCGACTAAAAGTACCTCATAATTCCTTACAATCAAGGTATTTTTTCACGTTTCCAGTGATTATTAATTTTTCTGCACTGAAAATTGGTCTATACTCCTTGTATAGAAAGAAGATGATTACTAGACTTAAACATGCGAGAGAAAAAAATGATAGGTCACCACGCTCGTTTAGGAGAAAACGATAATTTACCTCTCTGGCGAGCATAGCCACAATGAAATTAAAAAGCCGCCATTTTTTTATGTGCGCGCGCTAATTACGCGCGAAATTATGCGCAGAAAGGATGCGTAGTGCAATACTAAGGAATAACCTTAACTTATTACGATGACCCAGTTAGCCAGTTAGCCAGTTCATATTAGACTGGTTTAAAATTGTTATTGTGTATTCTTAAGTGCACCTCTGAGTGACTATTTGTTGCAGTACATTAGATATTTTACACAGTTTTAAATATTTTCAATTTGTTAGTATCTATTTATTTTTTTGTGTCTCCAAACTAGTATGGGATGTTCCCAGGCTATAAGGGCATTGACACGTTAATAAAGTTTTCTATCTATCTATCTGTCCGTCCGTCCGTCCGTCCGTCCGTCCGTCCGTCCGTCCGTCCGTCCGTCCGTCCGTCCGTCCGTCCGTCCGTCCGTCCGTCCGTCCGTCCGTCCGTCCGTCCGTCCGTCCGTCCGTCCATCCATCCATCTATCTATCTATCTATCTATCTATCTATCTATCTATCTATCTATCTATCTATCTATTCTATATATTTACAGTAAGGAGACTAAATATCTCCGATGGACAGTAAGCGTTTCCTGACAAACCGTACCAAACTGGAGCCCATCTAGAAACGGGTTTCGATTGCTCGTGTTTTTCTAGGTCTAGGCTGTTTTGAATCTGTGAAGTGAACAGCGGACACCTGCCTCAATAGTCTGAATGGTTCCCTTTACGATAGAACGTTTTTGCAACAGTTTTTCGAGCCTATCATGTCGGAGTCCTTTTCTGACGGTATCGCTTGAATACCAGTTTCCGTTTGGTCGTGTTAGAAGACAGGGTTACAATGCTCTGCTGAACAGACGGCCATGGCAGATGTCGAAGTCAAGAGATTGGAGGCTGATGTGACATCAGAAGGAAGAGTGTGATTTGCATGATCTTGGTTCAGCGCTTGCAAGTCGTCCGCCAAACTCTTTGTTGTCAGGATCTCCAGTTTGATTGGATTGTTGCTTTCGCTTTGAATCCCTTTACAGTAGCTTTCCCTCCGCATATGAAACAATCTCGAAGGTGGTTGGGGCGAAGGGGTGACCGATCGTTGTTGCACGTTTTCAAAACTTGCCTCGCATTGTAGGTGAACGTTTGGGACTTGACGTACTTGTCTATGGGCATTCTTGTCGTATTCTGTTATCCGTACCTTTTTGCAGCACAGACGCAGCAAAATTTTGCGAAACGCTCGCCGAAAGTCCTCATTACGAAGGCTATAAACGATCGGGTTACACGCGGAATTTAGGTATAAGAGCAATTTCAATATGCGGTAAATCACTATTGGCAATCTCGTTAGCCCTTGACATCCAGGCGTCCTCCACATTTTATGCCAACATACGAAACGGGCGAAATTGAGGCCGAAAAAAGGCGTCCAGCAGATAACAAAAAGTCCGATGACTACAGCCACTGTTGTAGCAATACGCAGGTCCTGAAATAAATTCAGTAAGTAAAATTTAGTTTTAAGCTGATAATTTTCTTCCATTTACTGTATTTACCTCAACAAAATGGATTATTGAGTGAGTGACCTAACTCCTGAAACCTGACCGTGAAACGGAATTGATAAACAGTGGAAAACAGTACTTGCCGGCCGGCAAAACAATTTCCCTCAATTGCTACGAGAATAATTGCAAGAGGAATTTAAGGCGGAGTTCCCAATCCTCTCGCCGACTCGAAACTCGCGCGAGTCCCCAAACAAGAGCCGCATATCCCGTTTTCAAGATCACCTGAAACTACAGTGTAAGCAAACTTCGAAGCAACTTACAAGCAAAAAATAATAATACACCAGAAACACTTTCACGGACTGTTCAGTGTTAGCCAAGTAATGCAAGGTACTATATGTGTTTTTTTGTTTGTTTTCGTTCTTGGAATGAAGTTAGGCAGTGAGCATGGATCGTGTGATCCATGAGGAATTAAAAGTACCTTTTTTAAACGAAACTGTTTCCTCTTCCGTGCGCATGGCGCTCTAGCTATTTGAAAGATCTTGCCATAAGCCACCAGAATAACGATGAGTGGGATGAAGAAGAAGATCGCTATTACAATTACACCATCGTCCTTCATCGTCCCAGCCAATATCGCTAGAATCCATGCACCGCAGCTTATGGCTATGACCACACCTGTGAAAAGGAAAGGAAACGTTAGTTTTGTTGTTTCCTGTGTTTAATCCGCCATTCCTTGAATACCGGAAAAAGCGACCTTCACATATACAGAGACCGTGACCGAACAGAGTCTCAAGGGGGCTTATAATTTAGGGCTCCATCATATCACTGAGTTTACGTTTCCGAGGGTTCAGAATGGATAAGTCAATACACATACAAGTTAATGATCAGCATGGATAAGCTTGGGCTCTGCGCGCAAGCTCTAGAGTGTTTTTTTGCGTTTTCCTGACCTTACCGTTTATATAGCTAGTTGTGAACCAGGCCTAATAGTACATGGAAAACGGTTGCACTGTTAATTAACTATTCAGTACAAGACTTAAACAAGTTATATTTAGGAGGTTCGATACGGCTTGGTTGTGGCTCCATGCGTTTTTAAAAGAAATTGTCACTAATCAAACTTAAAAGAGCTGAATGTGAACTAATGAAAACCAATTGACATACGTTTTTCTGATGTTGCGATGTTTTTATCGGCCAAACTAAGGCGTAAACATCTCTCCAAAGTAACAGCTGTGAGATGTAGAATAGAGGACACCACAGAGATGACATCAACATATGATAGAACTTAAGGACTGATCTCACGGCGTTATAGCACATGAGTATATACACCCATAGCGGAACAGTGATTAATCCAACCACCATGTCAGCAATTGCTAAGGACAGCAACAGTAAATTAGTTGTTGTGCGCAGTCTTCTGTTGACGTAGAATGCACCAATCACAAGCGAGTTACCAAACACGATCATGGCGGCGAGGATACAATAGAAGACAACACACACGATTTCTTCAGTGGTCATTTGGCGAAGTGGGAACCAACCACTTGACCCAGGCCTCGTACCGTTTGTGTTGTTTGTTAGGTTCCAGGATGTAGTGTTGTCGTCCATTTTTGTCCAATGACTTATGTTACCTGATAAATTTTAGGAAAACTCGTAAAATTGGTGATTAGTTTAAACAAGAGAATATACCCTTCATATTCTCTTGGTTTAAAACGTTGGAAGTCCGCGCGAGCATGCGCTCATATCCTCCCCACCCCACCCCCAAACTTCTGAATAGATGTTACTTGTATATTTTGGATCGGTTTTTTACACCAGCAAGAGTGTCGATTCAACTCGCGCACTCATTTAATAGGGTCTTAATATATTCCATTTTGCGCCTGATATCCGTTGTTATTTTTTTAGTGATTCAGTTTTCCTTGTCTACAGTAAGTACCATCCACATAGCCTATCTCGAACGTAAAGGGGCATCAGCCTTCCAAACTCAGAAAACTATTTCGGTACAAAATATTTGCTTCCATTTTTTACCCTAAAAGAAAATGCGTCTATCAAGCGCAACGTTTTGCGTCAACTGTGGCACCGCCTTTGATCCATAGTCAATTGCTTTTTGTTTTTCTCCACAATATTATATACTGTTGCCATGCGTATGAAACACAAAACTCGTATATTTGTCAGCGATCGATAATTTGGTTCTGTATCCTTTGATCAGTATGAACTATCTTTAGCCATCTTCAACGGTAGTACTGAAGAAAGATAGCGTTTAGCAGTTCAAATCGTTCTTTTGTAGTCGATCGATAATCGCTATTATTTTTGACGCTGTTACCGCAAGAGATGGTACTTTCTTATTCAACAAAATGTGTTGAAAATGGCATTCCGGCCTTACGCAAATCGTTTAACTTTGGTATACTGAAACTGGTGTGGGCCCGACGTGTTTGACTCTAAATCGAGTGATCCAGGTTCGAGCGCTGGCCCGAGGGTGACTGTGTTGTGTTGTTGGGCAAGACACTTTTACTCTCACAGTGCCACCCAGGAGTATAAATGGGTACGGACAAATGTTAATTAGGGCAACCTGACAAAATGCTGAAGCAAACCTTCCCATCCAGGGGGAGTAGCAATACTACTCTTAGTCACTTCATGGTTAACAGAAATCAGGATAAGCTCCGATCCGGTGTCGTGGGCCCGCTTTGGCCTGAGCGCAGACTTTTTTTACAATTGTAACTGAATTAAAAGTGCTCAATAAAGTTAAATATTAATGAGCAATCCGAGCCTTGTCGGACACTGAGAACCGAATTCAGTTAGCGCCATTCTCGTGATTGCAGTCGAACCACTTTGAGTGTTATATACTACGAAAAGATCAGCAAGAATTAATTCACAAAATAAGTTAAGTTCCACGCAGCTGCCTGTTTATTTACATTAACCTGAATAATCCATCTTGGACGATGGCATTGGCAATGTTAGTGATTCAGTTTCCTTTAAGAAGAAAAAAAAATATATATATAAATATATAAATAAAAATAAATCAAAGGCGAATGCACCTTAAAATGACATTCATTGAATGCAGTTGTTGGCCCTTCCCAGTGAAAACCCTTGAATTGGAGGCTTGATAAATGGGGATTCCACTGTATATATATTGGGCAACAGCCCAAATCTGACAAAGGGAATTATTCTGAAGCTCAAATGCGTCTATAGGTTCCACTATTACATACCAAAACACAATAACTTTGAAATAATTATTGATTAGTATTATTTTCAATTTCTGGTTTGACTCTGGTATTTATGTATGAGCCTATTAATGAAGGGGAGGGGGAGGCTGGGCATATAAGGGGAATTTGACCTTCATTGTTGCTGTCCCCACCCTCTGGAATTTGACTTGCCAATCAATGAATCATAAAACACAACCAAGTATACTTATAGGGATATAATTTAGTCTGCAGTCTGCATTTGTCGCACACCGTATAATTTGCCAAAGGTGGGGAGTTTGATCCGATTTGAAATGCAATTGCAAGTAGAACAATCAAAATGTTTCATCCTTGTGCTTCTCAGTTTACATGTGATGGACACTTGCACTTGTGTGCCAAGTAAAAACCAGGCTTTAGATGTGAAGGTAGATGTAGGCTTCTAGTACAAATATTATCTATAATTCATAAGTATATGTAACAGAGGTAATGAATGTTTTGTGTTTATAGACTGATTTAGATAGGGACTTTTGAGACTTTATTCATACAATATAACTTAATACAACTATAGTAGAAAAATCCATCAGATAAATTTAAAATAATATGTGCTGTTATAAACACAAGCCTCAGATCGATGAAGCCTGCTTTTCTACACGGAAACTATGAATAAACTTAAGGTCTACACAATAACAAGCAAAAAGGTTTTGCAGCCAAAATATTTTAAGCTTATTCAAATACCTTACATTTTATTTGTTTTCGGTTCAAAGCCCTATCGATCGATGATCGATCGATCGAATTGTACACCTTCGAATGCCAAATTACAAAAGTTTTAAATTTATATTGGAATTGGAATCAAAAATATTAGTTCATTTAAACAATAAGCTTAATTAATTTTTGTTATAAATCAAGCTTAACATTTAGAAATAACATTTACCGTACTTCGATGTTTTTCCTTGAAAACGCCAAAGATCAGTTTCAACACTTCCTCTTTTTCGGCAATGTAGTTTGCCTAAAATATTCCCTGCTGGAAACCGTCCTGTTCCCGGTGCTTCAATGAAGTTGTATAAACCCCTTGATTCATCTCCAAATGTGTCGATCTACTTCGATAAAGAAACATGATGTAAATTCGTGAAAGAAGGATTTCTCAAACCGAGGAACGAAATGATTGCAGAATTTATGCGTTTGTTGGCATCGGAACTCCTAAAAGGTCTATCTTTTAAATGTGTAAGACGAGAAAATTCAGAGAAATACCGTCCTGAAAATCGGAAGCAATCCTCCATTTTGTTTTGTTGTGCGATCGGGCTACTACCCCCGACCCACCCGACCCCCAATAACTACCAAATATTGCGCCCGCAATGTTGTTTAGTGTTGTGATTTCCCAGGCATTATGCGCTGGTCAGCGGAATTACCAAGACAAGTTTACATATAAACTAACAAATTTTTCCCAACCATAACGATCAGCTCATTCTGAGCTAAAAACGAAAAAATAACATAAATTTTTTTTTTTAAAAGAACTCTTTGAAACTAAAAGAAAATGCGTCTATATCAAGCGCAACGTTTTCGTCGACTGTTGAATCGCCACCCTTGATCATATCATTTGCTTTTAGTTTTACTAGTTTTGCTATTGCCAAGCGTATGAAACACAAACCGTATATTTGCCAACGATATATAATTTGGTTCTGTATTCTTCGATCTGTATGAACTACCTTTACAAATATAGTCTTAACATCAGCTGAGTCGGTCTTTTGTAGTCGATCGATAATTAACCTCATTGAGCACTTTTAATCAGTACCGTTATACATGTATCCGGCAAATTTATACTAAAGGCAACACAGGCAACAGTGTTTCTATTAATTTTCAACACATTTCGTTGAGCAAAGAAAGTACCGTCTTGCGGTAACATTCGTAACAGACGTAACAGGGTCGAAAATAATAGCAAATATTCTATAATAAGCGGCAGTCCAAACTTTGTGAGACGAGAACCGACAGTACATTAGAAATGACAGAACCATGCAGAATTTATAGGCTCCGTAAGTCCTCGATATGTATGAAGATCTTTTTTAAAAACGTTAGGTCATTAAACTGCCATCATTTCATGTCAAGGTAGAGAAAGAACTGAATTTTTTATTGTAAACTATAACTTTAAATGTCAAAATCGTGCAAAATCGTTCTCTAACTGATGTTTTAGCTGTCTATTGAATGTTTCCGTTCTTTATAATGTGCTGATGGCAAGCTGTTATCTCAGGGGCAACCCAACGACAAAATTTTCCTGTAGCTGTCGGAACGTCGTTTTTACGTTATAATTATGGCAATGCTTTTTGTGCAATTTAATGGCTTATTTTTAAACGCTAAGAAAATGTATCTGTTCAGATACGTTACTGAGCTGAACTTTCAAACTGCAGAAAATTTTAGGGACTGAAATTCTTATTGAATCGAATTTATGAAGCTGAATTTGCCTTTCCGAAAATCCTAGCTGACCTTTTTTGTACCCAAAACGACATTTCTATCTCTCCGAAAACAACAGGCATCAATTTCCCCATATTAAGAAAGTTCGAGACGACATTTCCCTAACCGAATATGTGAGGCGATTATAGGCTTCCGAATAGATATTCCACCGACAAGATCCGTTGGGTGCCCCTGTTATCTGTTTAGTTTTTAGTTTTACTTTAGCCGTTTTCTGACGTTTTGCCCCACAATATACACTGTTGCCATGCGTAAGAAATGCAACTCTTATCCAGTCTTCATCCCGTTTTGTATGAAGCGACTCGGAGTATTGCTACTCTCACTGGATGGGAAGGCTCGCTCCAGCATTTTGTCAGGTTACCCTAAAATTTCGTCCGTCCCCATTTATACTCCTGGGTGGAGAGAGGCAATGTGAGACTAAGGTGTTTTGCCCCAAGAACACAACACACTTACACTAGCAAGTGCTCCAACCCGGCGTCCCCAACATGTTCAGTAATACCAAAGTTATATACGAATTGCGGTAAGGCCGAGTGAAACAATGTTACATTTTCATTAACACATTCCCCGCTTGAATAAGAAAGTACCATCTTGCGGTAAAAGTAGCTGCAAGAAGTCCCTCTTTCGGATAGTAGAGCGAGTGCGAGGCGCGAGTGAGCAGCAGTTGAAAATAACAGCAAATAATGATGTAACCGACTTGAAGCCATTCTCGTGATTGCAGTCGAACCTCTTTTCGCTACCCTCAACTGAGTGCTCTATTCTGCAGGGCGCGGTCGTTCAAAAGATGGATAACCCTATCCATTGGATAAATCTTTTTATTATATAGACACGAGTGTTTTACTGGAAAATAGACCACTCGTAAAATTCATACGAAACTACATCCGGGACCCGAGTGGCGTATTTTCCATATCATCACTAGTGAGGATATCGATGACGTCATTTCCCGCTTTGCATGGCTTTTTGTGCAAAGCTGCCAAACTCCGGTTTTAAAATGGCGATCGATAGATTCGTGAAATTCACTGAAGCCGACATGAAATCTTTCACGGAGGAGTAGGAAAATGCTAACACGAAGAAGAAAACTTCATATGACTTAAAATTATTCAAGGAGTTTCTTGCAAGTGAAGACGAAGGAGAGAAATTCGGAAAGTCTAGCCACCGAGCTGCAAGAGTTCGCCATAAGTTTGTGCTTTTGTTGTTTGTCTATATAATAAAAAAGAAAATTACACGGTGGCTTGAAGATATGAATTTTATTTTCTCGTGTTAAAAACAATATTTTACTCATTCGCTGCGCTCATTCGTAAAATATTGTTTTTACCACTCGAAAATAAAATCCATATCTTCGCGCCGCCGTGTAATATCCTCTATATATAATTCGCTCTACTCGTTGAAACCCGCTTCCGCTGGACGTCTTCACTATTTTACAGTAATTTCAGACTATGGGGATGGTACTAGACAAAATTAAGTACAAAGAAGGGTAAAAATGGACGCATATTTTGTCCAAAGAATTTCTAGATTTTTTAAGGCCTTTCGCCATTTAGTTCGAGATAAGGAGTTTTAAAGATGTAGCAAAATCTAGGACCTTACATATCGTTCAAAGAAAGTCGAGTGTCAGGCCCATGCATAGTTAATGTAAAGCAGTGGAAAAATCCAAGGGAACAGTTTCACTTTGGAAAGCGAGAAACTTGAACTAAGCGCATTGTTCGAGACTGAGAAATACTGTGGGAGATTTACTGTACCTTAATCAATAAAAGATGGTTTGTGATCCGCCTTGAGTTTGATCTGGTCAATGTGTTAGCAGTCGCAGCCTCCAGCAACATTATAAAGGAAGTGTTAATTCACGAATAGAAAACTAAAACATCTGCTACATGACAATTTGCACGATTTTGACGTTTTACTTTTCTTGTCTCTTTCGCACGTTAAACAAATCGGAAGCCTGCTTCACGGTGATTATAGACCGAACATCTTCTTAGTCCTGTTACCTATAACAAAATTTGACCAAAAAACCCAACAACAACCATGCAATCGTTTAATTTTTTTGATAAATAAAAGAAGGACAAGGGTGAGTCCACGAGAAAAGGATCCCATTCAAGTGTAACTGTCTTAACTGTCTAGCTACTGTCTGTTTATTAATATTACGCGCGTAAATGACTCGTATAAATGTCGAATACGGCATAGGCGTGTAAACTGTAGCCTGCTGATAGCCAATCGGATTCGAGAATTTCCTGAAAATTATTATTAGGCTCAATGGAGCCGAGTACCAGATAGACCAGCTGACAGTCGCCATGTAAAGCAGTGAACAAGTTCAACGGAAACGGGTCTCAGTTCGAGTGGTAGAGTGCATGAAATAAGGGATAGCCGCTTTTTGAAATAGCGGAATTCTACTACAGTGTAGAACTCTTGAGGGAAACAAAAAATCGAGATAGCGCGTGGGAGTTCGAAATAACGAGAATGACATCAAGTCGATCGGTTCTGACCCACGTCACAGGGTACTCACTTAACAATTTTAATCGTATAGTGTGGTAAATAATACTGTGTGCCCTATGCAGTTTACAGTATAGCTTGAATAAAATAATGTGTTATAAAAGGTGTACCTTATTGTTACTTATTTTCGAACACACAATCGTTCGATTGCGTTCGGCAATCGAACATAATCGAACATCTAATTTTGGGTGAGTTCGATTATCGAACAAATCGAACCAATCGAACAAAATCGAACGCAATCGAACAAAATCGAACGCAATCGAACCGAATCCGGTTCGATTTTGTTCGGACTGCATCTCTTGACGATTGAGTTCGATTGCCAACCGTTCGATAATCGAACGTTCGATTGTGTTCGATTGCCGACCGTTCGATAATCGAACGTTCGATTGACAAATTTTTTTTGTGAGTTCGATTATGTTCGATTGCCGAACACAATCGAACGATTGGTGCTCGATTTTGTTCGATTGCCGAACGTTCGAGTAGACACCCCGGGCTTATTACGGACAGTTTTCTTTGTCCCGACGGACTGAACATATTTTCTCTTATATCAGCCCGGTACACTCGGATAATACGAACACTTTTTCATGTCCCTTTGGTGCCCGTATTAACCGGGTTCCACTGTATATGATATATAACTCGCGCTTAACAAATCGGAATCCCGCTTCACGGTGATTACAGACCGAATTGGACGACACTTCTTAGTCCTGTTACCTATAACAAAATTTGTCAAAAAACAACAACAATTACAACAACCAAAAGTTTATTTCATTTGTTTTGGTGAATAAAAGGAGGACAACGGTGAGTCCATGAGAAAAAGGGGCCCATTCAAGTGTAACTGTCAAGCTTATTACGCGAGTAAATGACGCGAAATATCCAATAACACAGGCGGTAAACTGTAGCCTGCTAATAACCAATCGGATTCGAGAATTTCCTGAATTCAAAGTTATTATTACAATAATTAAGGCCGAGTTCCAAGATAGACCAGCTGTCGCCATAATAGTAGTAAAATACCGTATAAAACAGTGAACAAGATATAATGACAGGAACCGACTTGTCGTTAGAATTAATACCTCTTAGGGGTGAAAATGAATTCGCAACACTGGTACATGGACCTTTTTATTTCCGACGATCGCATCCGTATAAGTCCTCCCCCCCCCCCCCCCCCCCCCACACCAGGCCAAGAACCCCCAATCCCCCAACACCGCCCTTCTACATGAAGTACAGGTTAATCAACTGATGTCACACTCATTATCATAATGGATTATACTGCATCACGTTTATTTTCCTTACATAAAAATTTGTTATGCGCCTCGTATATAAAAACATGTATTCCTGGTCCTTTCAATGATAAGTCGCGCGTGTGATTCACGTTACGCGGTCGTGTGTAAACTGTACAATTGTCTAAATAGTGTCACGTGCACATTTGTTAAAATACCAGGGAATAAGCTACTTATTTGTATTATTATTTACACTGCGACTTTAATCCAGTCCCTTGATAAAAAATATCAGCATTTTCCGGAATCTTTAAATCCTACCACAGTCTGCTCTATGCTTGAACAGTAATTATTCGTAAATTCATCAAATGGTGAGCATAAATAGTTAACTAACTGGTCTGATCCTGACTCGATTGTCAATGGCTAGTGCTAGCTTGTTCCAGGTGGTGCCTGGCAACGAGGGGAGAAATAGCGCTGGCCAAAGGGAAAAGACAAGCTGACAAAACCCCCCTGGGGGGGGGGACTCCCATATAAAAGTGATGGGGGTTGATCGCAGTACCTTTTAGGGGTTAAAATTCGTGGTTGCGTACCGACGATCACCCCCGTCACTTTTATATAGTAGTCCCCCCCCCCCACCGGGTATTCCGCAAGATTGAACAGGATAATGTTTTCAATATTTAAAACAACAAATTGTAAACTGCGTCGAAAATAGAAGCATCAAAATGTCCCTAAAGGTCCTCTCAAACTCAGCAGCGCTTTCCAATACGTCGGACGAGTGTTCTTTTTTATGCACTTCCAAGAAGAATATCTCGTTATGTACGGATGACAGATAGCAAGGGCTTCTTGGACCATACTATCGGGCAGCGTGACAATTTGTTGAATATAAAAACTATTAGTGATTCCCAAGAGTGATAAACGTCTAATTTCTCCATACAATACCCGAAACATTTGTAAGCAGACAGGTGATGAGAATAACGAAAATCATCAACTACAGGATGATATTGTGTACTGTCTGATGGTATCACCAAATTCTCAGTACTAACATTAAAATACAGCGTATGGCAATCAGTAAGGAGAATTAGTATGTTCGAACTTGGGACCTCTCTGGTGACAATATACTTCATTTAGATCCCTCTCTCTCAAAAAGCTAAAATAGTCACATAGCTATATGTTGGCATTTTTCTCTCTCTGTCGAACGAGTTTAGGGTTACAAACCACTAGAAGATGACTGTAATCCGATAGGGTTGCAGTATAGGGGGAACAAGTCCCAGGGACATGAAGTAGGGATTGATTTCTTGGTAAAGTAGTGTTCCACACGAGGACAAAACAAGTAGTGTTCACACGAAAAATTGTATGCAGGGATATGGAATAAATCCCTTGTTAGGCTTTCACACGAGGAGACGTCTGCAGGGAAACTGTGATTCTTTCTGAGATTGATTTATTTGCACGCTGTCACAGGATGTCAAATTATGGGGAATTCAAATTTGTCTCCAGGGATGATTGGCAAAATGATTGTTTACACGAGGAACTTGTCCCCATGTATCCCCGAGAATTTGTATACTCGTTTGCACCGACCTTTACGAGAAGTTAGGAAGGCAAATTATGAGAGTT